>CAUZXS010003642.1:0-25000 GCA_963585895.1 Sepioteuthis lessoniana
ACAGACCAGTGAAAAAGAATTTACTGTTGGTGAGGAAGCGCTATTTATAGACAAAATTATTGACTATTTCGACTTGCGAAACAAATATGGCCATCGAGGTTTATAATTTGCATTCGAACAGAACTTCAAAATTACAGGAAGTGACAGCCGCTGACACACGGCACGATCATTTTTAACTTATTTGGAAACGTGAAACACTTTTATTGACAGTCGGTTTGAGCTCATCTGCCGAGCAAAGCCAGCTCTAATCTATTTTTTAACTCCAAATATACTCATATGCAATATGCTTCATAAAATATTCTTTCCCAAAGGTCAAAGGTTAGAATTTAGGTGCTCGTACATTTTCATGCTACCTTATTAGTTGAGGGGCAACGTTGAATTCAGACACAATAGTATTTAGCGGGTGAAAATTGGAATCACGCATAAGTTATTTTTTCAGGATTAACTTATTTTGGCTACATATATTAAAGAGACAATGTGAAATTTCTTCAGTCTACATTGCCGAAAAAATCTATCTATCTATCTATCTATCGAAATCACTACACTTAATCAGTCTCTGTCGATTTATTTATCTGGCGAAGTTTTGGATATTGACTTGGTGATCTCTTTTAAAATGCCGAGTAAATTGTTTGGCTTTTATGCAAAAATGATCTTGCCTGCTAGACAAAAAAAGAAAAGAAAAAATTTAAGAAAAAGGAAATATATGCTGTTGTTCCTTAGCGGAAGTACTACGTACATTACGTAGATGTTATCATAGAAGGACGCCTGTACATGTGTTTCGCGTGGGCGGCAAGCCAAAAAAAAATGTGATTTCGATAATTTCCACCCAAAGAGCAGATAGGCAGAAGACATTTCACCGCAGATTCGTACCTCGGCCTCTCTGTGTATGCAAACTCAGCCGTCTTTGACTCTCTCTCATTCTCTCTATCTCTCACTCACTCACTCAACCCATATGTACATTTCGAGTGATAAAATAAAAAAGAAATGAAACAGGTTATATTCTTATACATCTGAAGTCCCTATAGCGTAGTGCCTAATATGTAGAGATGTGACAACGTTGTAAGCATATTACGTTCAGTTACTGAGTAATTTACTTGTGAAAGTTATGGACTCTCTTTTCTTCTTAGTATTTGGTTAAAACATAAAACCAGCGTACTTCTGCAAGGACCGCTTTAGCATAATTCAAGTTTTGGTAGAGAATTTAGAAACATGTGTAGCCTTTTAATAAGAATAATAATTTTGTAAAATATAAAATTACTGTAGACATAGGCCTCTATGTCAATGCACACAAAACGGAATATATATGCTATAATCAAACGGGGGACATCTCCACTCTAGACAGAACCACTCTTAAACTCGTAGAAAAATACACTTACCTTGGAAGCAGCGTCGCATCAACCGAAAAGGACATCGACCCGAGGTTTACGAAAGCATGGACAGCTATCAATAGGCTATCGATTATATGGAAATCAGACCTGACCGATAAAATGAAACGCAGTTTCTTCCATGGATGCACTACATGAACTCTAACAAAACGGCTGAAGAAGAAGCTAGACGGCAATTACACAAGAATGCTGCGAGCAATCTTGAACAGGTCCTGGCGGCAACACCCCACAAGACACTAACTGTACGGCCACCTGCCTCCTATCACGAAAACTATTCAAGTTAGACGAACCAGACATGCAGGACACTGCTGGAGAAGCAGGGACGAACTCATAAGAGATGTACTCTTATGGACCCCCACACATGGCCGTGCAAAAGCAGGAAGACCAGCACGAACATACATTCAGCAACTATGTGAGGATACAGGATGTTGTCCAGAAGATCTGCCTGAGGCGATGAACGATCGGGAAAAGTGTCGAGAGAGGATCTGGGATATCCATGCTACCAGCACGACATGATGATGATGATAAAAATTACTGTATCGTAAGACATCGCCTTTAAAGTTAGAATTAGACCGCTTATAAAAGTTGTTGTAAAGTTGGCCACTTTCAGTCGAGGGTGACCCGAATGCTCCCTTTTCCATAGCTACAACACCGAGGTGTAGGGGAGGGCGCTACTCCTTTCCCTGGGTCGCTCCACTTTAGCCTTGATCCGTACCTTATATTGCTGAGTGTTAAGCAAGGCGGTTTCAAGTACCATTTTAAAAGTCTTTGGTATGACGCGAACTGGAATTGAACCCAGGTCTTCCGGTCATTGGCGAACACTCTACCCACGAGGACAATGAGCTTATAGTCGTAATATATGGACATTTAAAAATACTTTTGATGAAACGATTGATTTTAATTGATAAATTGGGAAGGATAAAAATTTTGAATAGTCAGAATATAATAGCATCGAAGATTTTGAGGAATTTGAAAAAATGGGAAGTTAAGTAAGATGTAAAAGGATAGACTATATTTTATCAGGTTATTATTTTGGTGTAACATTAGCTATTTGAACTGGATTACAACTAGATTATAATTTTAATTAAGTTGATATAATTTTTCGTATTGGTTTTTAAGTATAAATCTGTAAATGTTTAATTAATTTTCTAATTTCTCGCAAATTGTTCGCAACCTGATGAATCAATTCTTACTTAAGTATTTGTCGAAAAAAATTCATGATGAGTTTTATTTGATATTAATAAAATCTCTCTGTATATTATTCTTTTTTTTACATATATTTTTATATATCAAATGGCATACATTAGGCCTTCTGTCGGAATATATTGAAATTTCTCATATATTCTATATAGGAATTATTCCATATAAGGGAAATTCTTGACTTAATTCATATGAATAACACACACACACACACACACACACACACACACACACACACACACACACACACACATACATATATATATATATATATATATATGTTATGTTGATGAAATGATTTTTACCAATTCATTGAAACTGGACGGATGAGGAGAATGATCAATATTTTCTATACAATTTATTTATAATACCCAGCAGTAATATGATTCTCGATAATTATCTTATATGTCCTTGTGTTGGCCGTAGGTGGCCACCTGTAATGCTTAAGATCCGGATCTTCATGGCTGAGCAGTCTGAGACCCGGAAAACAAAGTGGTCATATGACTTGTCATATTTCATTTTGATATTTATTTCACTAAAGGAGTAGTTGGAGGGACCCAATAGGATTGATTTTCGAATCATATCAAA
Organism: Sepioteuthis lessoniana; assembly: GCA_963585895.1. Taxonomy (NCBI): domain Eukaryota; kingdom Metazoa; phylum Mollusca; class Cephalopoda; order Myopsida; family Loliginidae; genus Sepioteuthis; species Sepioteuthis lessoniana. The sequence goes on from CAUZXS010003642.1 coordinate 3,174, forward strand.
CCCTATCACATAATTCGATTGTCCCAACAGTATTATTCGATTTGCTCTTGTGGCAAACACGTATCCAATCTCATACTATCTTAAGGAGTAAGAAAGCGGTGACTGAAAGTCAATTGCGCTGAGATAGCAATATTTGAAAAAATTTAACTGTTTCCAAACAAAGGAATAGTATTAAGTATTATTATTAGTTATCCTATTTACCAACCCCTCCGCTCGGGCAGGATATGACACAAGGTCAATTTTTAAGCGGAGTTTAACAGGTTTGAATTCAGAATTTTCCTTCTCCTAGACTAGTTGCCTAAACAAGGCTGAAGAACCTAGTCTGTCCTACTATTTACCCATAGCTGGAGGGAGAATAATTGGATTCATACCTTTCCCAAGGGTATTAGTGCTATGTGAAATGCAATCAGTCTCGTCCAGGATTTAAACTCGTGTCGCCGTGTTCATTTCCTACGACGATAACAATTACACCACGGGCACCTCCTTATTATTATTAGTTATAGAAAGCATAAATTGAAACCAATTCACCGTGAGCAACCAAATAAAGACTATTACATCGAATTATTAGCGTAAGAAAGCAATACTGCATGCAAACCAATGATATTTATCATATAGAATTATTGGTGTTTAATAACAATGCTGGAAGCAATGTAACTATGTGCAAACTGTAATTAAAAATAATTTTACAAACAAACGATCGGCTCAATATATATATATATATATATATATATATATATATATATATATATATATATATATATATATATATATATTCAGTTATAAAGTAAATAAGGTTCTTTTTTTTAAAGCAATATGTTTTTTTTAATAAATGTACGCACTCTTTATGATTAAGTTATTGCAGAAATTAGTTGAATCTCACAAATATGTTTGTTTTGAAGCTTATCAAAATGGCAGCAAATCAAAAATTTGCCGCCAAGGTTTTAATAGGGATCTGTCATTAAATTTTGAGCAAACTGTATTTAAAGATAATGTTACTAACATACTATTCACCTAAAACTTATCACACACACACACACACACACATACGCACAAAACACAGAATGTCTGGAAATTTATTGAATGCACTATATATATATATATATATATATATATATAATTTTTGTTATAAGACAGGATAACATTAAGAACCAGGATATGAATGTACGACTTTAGGTTTTATGTTGACGATCTTTAGGTCAGCGAGTATTCCACATATAGGACACGTTGAATTCCGTTGAATAAATATGTCATTTTTGACTTACCTAACAAATATGTGGATGTCATCGTGCGTTTCTCGTCCCTGTCTGGTGCCAGATTGCGAAGTAGAAATTTTATCCATGACGGAATTTTGCTACAAACTCCAATCTTTTATTTAGCAGATTATTGTAATCGGGAAAATTTATGATTTGTTATTTTTCGTCTATGCACAATAAAAAATTTCTCGAACAATCTCTACCAACATACGCTACTTTTTAGAATATATCAGGTAATCTTTGTACTTCTCAATGTTTTTCAATATTATTTCAGATTTTCTTAAATAGTCTCGTGCTATTTTTGTAACCTTCATTCCTGAAAGATGATTCGTTACTATTGTGTCTTTGCTTCCATCGTCTATCAGTGTATATATATATATATATATATACTCTTTAAGAAAAACAACGAAACCGGTCACATAGGATTATATATATATATATATATATATATATATATATATATATATATATATATATATATATATATATATATATCATCATGTCGTGCCGCTACCACGGATATCCCTGACCCTCTCTCGCCACTTTTCCCTATTGTTCATCGCATTTGGCAGGTCCTCAGGGCTACATCCCGTATCTTCACATAGCTGCTGTATGTATATTGTAACTGTCCGTCCTGTTTTTTGCTCGGCCATATGTGGGGTTCCATAGGAATACATCACTTATGAGCTCGTCTCTGCTTCTTCAGCAGTGTCCTTCGTGTCTGGTTCGTCTGACTTGGATATATATACATATATATATATATATATATATATATATATATATATATATATATATATAAGCTACGAACTTAAGTTTATCTAACTTTTATTTTTTTAATTTCCATGCCGTAAAATTTTGATTTAGATTCCTTCCGCTGACATTGATTATTATAATGCCAACAGGAAACAAAAAACAAGCATAAACAAAAAATAAAAACACGAAATATACCTCCAGGCATTCTTTTTTTGCTTATGAATGTGAAATATTAAATTCTGGTTAATAATCCAATTGTATTTCTTAAAACTAAGTGATATACCTAGTCCGTGGTTTAAATACTTACGAACAATATTGTATATATTGTATATATACACGAGGCATTCAATTAGCTATGCATTTTCATCAGCGATGAACGAGAACCTTTGAGGTTCCCCCCGAAAGTAATGTTTCTTATTTTATTATACATAACCTTAAAGGCAGAGGTGGATAAATGTATAACAGAGAAGTTGAACATTCTGCTAATAACTGAAATTTTGTCGTGTCAAGGTTTACAGCTAAGAGGCCATGTGACAATTTAGGGGTGACTTCGGAATTAGGGCTTTTAAGACTCAGGCCAAATAATTATTCTCCCAAGTCCATCCATTTTGAAACAATAAATCAAATAAAAATAAGTCACTTGTCCCTAACTTTGGTTGAATTTAACATTTTCTCTCAAATGACAATGCATATTTATTTTAACTTACAAACTTTCGTAGCTTTGTCTCATTTTCATGACTTAGATTGTTGATGAAATTATATTCCCCTGACAGTTTCCATGATTATAATAAACAGAAACCTAGATAATAATATTAATATTAAAGATAATATGCTTACGATGTGGTACCCCAAAGATGGATGATAAATTGTCTCAAAAAGTACCGATACCCGACGAAGTCATACAGTTTATTGAGAAAAGCTGTTGAGTGGAATTGATAGCAGAAGGAAAAAGCTAAGCTGATGTAGATATCAAGATAGGTATATTCTAGGAACATGCACTGGTTTGGTTTGGTTTGGTTTGTTTGGTTTTATGGCATATCAACCTTTCTAGGTTATTTAACACCAAATCGATTTTTATGGAAATAATCTGTTCTATTGAAAACAGATCAGTTTAGCATAAGTACACAGTTTAATTGTCGAAAACATTTCCATTCCAAACTATTCAAGCAGTTATACGTAATAATTCGGTTAAGTGTAAATACAGTTTTAATGTCGAAAAACAGTTCAATTTGAAATAATTCAGTTAAGCATAAGTACACAGTTTAAGTATAAGTACGGTTTAATTATCAAAAACGTTTCTATTTCAAGCTATTCAGTTTACTCAATTCAGTTTAGCATAAGTATGCTGTTAGTTCTATTTAACCCATAATAGGGTCCTATCAGGTGCTACCACTCCGGGCCAGAGTGGACCTGGGAGCGATCGCAATGAAGGGGTAATCCGCATTCCCCAAAGCTCCAGCAATGCTGGAACCTCACCATCAGATTGTTTAGTATCATATCCAGGACACTCGTTAGGGGGGTCTTACCCCTCAGTGTATTCTACAGCACTAGCTGACTAGGCAAGAACATGCACTGTCACAATTACTATTTGTATTAGTGATGATGCCACTTAATCATATTCTCAGGAAATACACTGCCGGAAGCAAATTCAGTAAATCGCTAGAAAAGTTTAGGTTCCAAATGTACAAAAACGAAAAAGAATCGGAAATCCAAATACTGGCGATGAGAATCTACAGTCAAGACGTGGTGTTTGGTATTGAAAAATGCGCTATCCAAATAATGAAAATCTGGAAATAATGAAATCAGAATAAAATTAGAATAAGAAAATGAAAAGAAACGTTCCAATTGTTAGGAATATTGGAATCTGACTCCATCAAAAAGATTAAGATAAAAGAAAAAAAATTTAAAAACGTACATCAAGAGAACGAGAAAGCTAATCTAAAACAAACTGTATATCAGGAACCTTATCAAAGGGATAAATATCTGAGCTGTAATATACTCAGTGCCATTCTTGAAGAGGACAAGAGTAGAACACTAACAAACAGATCACAGAACAAGAAAACGAATGACGATGCATAAGGCCCCGCAACCCAGAGATGATTTTGACAGTCTATATATGTCTATATATATCAAGAAAAGGAGGAAGAAGAAGACTTGCCAGCATTGAAGATAGCATTGACGCATCGATACAACGACTTGAAGACTACATAGAATAGCGCGGATGATGACTGATTACAGCCACCAGAAATAATACTGACTCAACGAAGATCAACTGAACAAAAATAACGAGAAAATAAAAATGGAAAGTAAAACAACTCTATGGACGTCTTAAGCGACTAACAAGGGACCTCTCCTACGAGAAAATGCAGACGTGGCTAAAAAAAGGAAATCTCAAGCGAGAAACTAAATATTTTCTAAAAGTAGCACAAAACAACGCCATAAGAACCAATAATATGAAAACAAGAATAGATAAAAATCAAAAAAACTGCAGACGTACATTATGTTGTGAAGGAGACGTAACGATCAATTATATAAAAAGCGAATGCAGCAAACTAGTTCAGAAAGAGTATAAGACTAGACACGACTGGGTGGGGAAGGTAATCAACTGGGAATTATGCCAAAAAATGTAAATTTTACCATACGAACAAATAGTATATGGACAAACCATAACCTGTCCTGGAAATAAGACACACAAAATTCTTTAAGACTTCGAAATACAAACGCTTCATCTAATCTTGCCTAGACGACCTGACCTATTGATAATCACAAAAAAGAGAGCCTCCCAAACTGTGGACTTTTGCCGTTCCAGCAGACCACTGAGTAAAACTGAAACAAAGTGAAAAAATGTGAGAAGTCCCTAGAACTTGAGAACTGTAAAAACAAGGGAACACACCAAATATGTGATTGTAACATTACACGGCAAAAATATTAATTTATAACGTTTCTGTGTTGAAAGGGACGTTTATACTGCTACTACAACTACTAGACATTTGCACCACTCCGTATCGAACGGATTTCTACGTGTATAGTGACGTCTTTCGTGTCAATCAGACCCCTGTTGTAACGTCGCCGTGAGAAAAAGCGACGAACACACAAAACCCTCATCATTCAAAACTTTTATCGCCACTAAACATTTTAGTAGTCAACGAGAAGAATAAAACATAGTATAATCTGAGTGGATCATGTTAGCTAAACAAAGAGAAATAAAATGTCTTAAGAAGCGGGAGAGCATACGAAGACCTTGAATAATTGTTCTGGTTTTCTGTAGTTCTACCTCATGGGTTTTTGCTAATTTCATCCCCATAGCTTTGCTTCTCTTGTTAGACTTCTTTTCAGAGCCCACCCCAAAATAGGGGCCACAATTCTCAGCTATCTTCACATCGTTGTGTCTGATGCCCAACGGTTGTCCTTATCGTTTGGTCCGGCAGCCAACCTTCGTCATTTTGTTTTTTATCCTACTTCCACTTCCCTAAAAGCGTTTTCGTCTGAATTCGCTTCAGCCATCAGAAATCATGGTCGATTTGCTGCCTATTCATTTCTAATCTTAACCCGGTTTTCAACTGCTAACCTTGCGTAGTCATTTCCATTTATTTCCCCCTTTTCATACATATTCCTTTTTTTTTCACCGATTCGTGATGGGAGAGTAAATATCGCTAGGAAACAACTCACAATAAACCGGAGTCCTTAATTATTTTACATATAAAGTGACGGGGATACTAATTTTAATTGGTGCGCTCGGTAAAGACACTAAAGGATTGGTACACGGACTTGATGACTTGAGAATAAGAGAAAAGGGTGGAGACTATGTGACGATACCCCCTCGGCCCCCACATCACATCAACCTCTTCGAACCATTTCACTTCTTGGCAGGTGATCAACTAGTGGTCCCGATAGGGGCATCGCACATTTCTTTACGGCTACAAGAAATACAATCGAGGGAGTTGGAGAAAAAAAAGAACAAACGAACAATATGCTTGGGTTAACTCAAGTGCAGAAGGGGAGTTATGTAACATTGTGCATATGTAGACTAACGCAAGCGTGGATTTCTTGCGAAACTTCTACAAAGCTACTGGAATGCCAACCTATCTTGACTAGAATTCACTCACTGGTCTGGACCCTCTCTCATGCCGACTCATATCTCTGCTGTCCGGTGTCGACTCGCCACTCGCGTCACCCTTCGCCAACGGCCTTCTTCGAGTCCTTTTGTCCCACTCTCTGACTGGCGTTCCCTTCCTACTTCCGGTAACGCCGAGATCTCGAGTCCAAAACCCTTTGTCTGGATTTGCGCCAAAACAGACAAAGGAATCGTCTGCTTGGCGGACCACCTACATAGTGTTACAAATATGCCAGCTATAGCATTGTTGAGATCAGTCAAAATTCTAAGCAGAACCCTAGAGACTGGAGGAGATGGAAAGCCATCACCTAACGCCAGTTGAAAAATCTCTCAAATAAAATAATAATCGACACTCTCCAAACAAAAGGATTGTTGTGATCAGATGGAATTCTGAGAATAGTCCTGGAGACCTTAGGTCTCCAGGACTATCATGGGAGGATACGGGATGTGACCCTGCTGTCACTCAGATTCAAGTAAAAGACCATCAAGTAACGCTTTGAAAAAACAAAAATCATTAGAGAGATAATTATAACAATGTGACCATGGCAAACCTATTAAATTCAGCCCTAAAAGCGGATAAAATTATTCAAATAATAACTCACAAACAAATACTTTTGTGGCTGAAACTATTTCAAAAAATCTTAAATGTTTTACAAAAAAATATATTCGTATTAACTTAAAAGCTAAGTTTTGATCATGAATATTTTTCTATTTAACAACATATTCTATAAGGGTGTAGAGACTACATCCCTTAACCTTCTAATAGTACTTATAATACCCAATTGGTGGCGTAACCAGATTTAGATATTAAACGGTGTGGCACAATTATTCTCTTTCTCCGATCTTGCTGCAACAGCCAGAATCACGCACAAGTGTGTGTATTTACCAATGGCAACCTTGCTCTTACCCACCTCGTCATAACAAACCTTATTACCTGCTTTAACGTATGTCTTCATGAAACAATTCGTACTCTAATAAGGACGCTTAACTAATGCAAAATGACTGTTCAACTGTTTGATAGCACTTTTCTCTTTAATTTGACTCTATTATTATTTCATATTACTTATTTATTGATTCTATGAAGTTTGCTTGGGTAATTAATTTGTTGTTGTTAATTTGGTGTGGATTGCTTTACATCATTTTGCACGAAAAAATATTAAAGCACAATAAATTTCCTCTGTTGTAGTTCCTTATTCTCAACTTATTGTGGTGCTTTCCTAATGGTCTGGAATCGTGGTAAGTGAGACAAACTCCGGTCGTGCTATTACGTTCATATTCAGACGAATACTCTTGAGAAAAGCATGAACCTCCTTATCCTTCCAGCTATGCGTTAAATAGCATCACTGCTGTTCTAAAAGAATGGCTTTAGCATTAAATAACCCACGAAGGTTGATATGACATTAAACAAAGAAACCAAATTAAACCAAACCATCAAACTATTGTTGCTGTGAGTTTTCGTGTTCTGAAATAACAAATATTCGACGGAGAAAAATTAAGACGTCGAAGCGAAAGCACCATCGATTCAATTTCTACAATAAAAAGTTAATTATATTAAATTTTCGAGTCATTTCTAGGTTTTATGCGTGCCTTTGTATCCTTCTGTTCGTGTATGAGTGTCTGCTTTTGTTTGACTGCGTATGTGGATCTGCCTTCTGTTATGCTGACCTAAGCATGGCCTACAAAATACTAAATATTCTAGTGGCGACTGAGAGAGACCGATCCTTAATGTATGTATATAAATATATCTATTCTGAAAAATACAACAAATGAAGAGAAACTATCGCTTTCTTTAAAAAAATAAACAGTTGCCAACTACTTTGGATAGAGTGACTATAAACATCGACCAATGATTGAGGTTTTCCACCTCTTTTAGATGTGCCATCTTCAAAAATCCTTGATTTAGTCGAGTGGGTTTGTCAGTTAGACGATTCAAGGTGTATCACATGGCAATCCCAAAAATCTATACTCGACCACCTTTTGACTGGTATTTTTGAATAGTAGTGATGTCTTTCTTGCCCGGACATTATACAGTGGAGATTAGGCCCTGGCTGTTTCAATGTCTACCAGGCTCAAGGAGGCCCTTTTGGTTTTTCTATCCTTTCATATAGTGCATGTCTATAAAAAATGTCTGCATGTTTCATCTTTTAAGAAATGTTTGTATTTTTTCAATACTTCTTTGTACATTATATATGTATTAAATGTTTCTTTGAATGACAGTTAGATTGTCTTTTCCTCAATTTATTTAGACTTCTCCCATCACGAAAACTATCAAAGTTAGACGAACCTGACATCTAGGACACTGCTGAAGAAGCAGGGACGACTCAAAAGTAATGTACTCCTATGGACACCCACATATGGCCGAGCAAAAGCTGGACGACCAGCTCGAACATACATACAGCAGTTATGTGAGGATACGGGATGTAGCCCAGAAGACCTGCCGGAGGCGTTGAACGATAGGGAGAAGTGGCGAGAGAAGGTCAGGGAGATCCGGCATGACATGATGATGATGATTAAGAATTAGTATATCATGTATATACTAATGCTAATTAGACCTTGATAAGCGGATAATCATCAAAATTATATCCCTATCTCCAAGCAAACTAACACTCGGAGGGTGGAAATTAGAATTTGATCCTCATCCAGAAATTTCTGGGGTTGATACTAAACAGAATATGATTGGGAGGCTCAAATTATGGAGATCTGTGGGGTGAGATAAAGCCTTTCATTGCCATTACTTCCAAGTTCATCCTGACCCGTAGTGGTAGTCACAGTTGGGCATCTTTTTACTCGTCAAATAAATTAGTTTTAGAATTATTCGTATGCAATAGGATTGTTATGGTTTATAGAATGGCGATAGGGGAGTGTTCTAAGAATAGAAAAATGTAGACACACTGAAGCCAATTGGGCGGCAAAAATGAGGAACCGTTTCTTTGGTAGAAGATGAAGAGAAGGAGTAACAGTTAGGAGTAGTAGTTTTAGTAGCAGGTTCGAAAAAGGACACGCTTGGAAAGAAATTAGTTCACTACTAGAGTCCACGAGGGACAAGTGAGTTTACTACTAGAATCCACAGTGTACAGAACTCAGCAAGTCCGCTCCTGTATAACGAAATTTTAAAAGGTTGTAACTTGATGTAAAAGCCAAATTTTCTCATACCAAAAATAAAACATCCTTAATTCAAAGTTTGTGTTTTTTTCTAATAATAACAACAACGAAGAAATACAACTGGACCGTAAGCAAACGAAAAATACTTAAAAAAAAAACAACTGCTCGAATAATATTTACAAGACCGTAAAATGAACGGGATAAAATAAACCTTGAGAGATTGACAAGCCATTAAAAACAAGCAATCAGTCCAAAGAACCTGATAGGGTTTTTGTTTTTGTTTCACACGGAGTTCGTGTCGACTACCAAAACATTAGTTGACATTGCGTAACGACCGAAGAATGAGTTGCTGTTTTAAAACAAACGCAGTATGAAAGCCATTTATTCCACTGCATATGGTGACCAATTCTCTGCTAGTCCTAATGAGGATGTTATCAGAACGGACCATTTTTACATCCCCTTATTTTATAGTTTAACTTTTTATTATTAGAACTTCCTAATGACATACACAGTTATCGTAATCTCTTCATGGAAAATAGCATTTCGATGTTCATCTAACGAGAACATGCACTGTTTAGGCTCATTTGAATAAGAGAACGAAATTATATTGTCAAATATATTTATCAACAATTATTGTTTGTTTATCATACAACAAACAAATTACCTGTTATAAGGATTTGGAAATTGTCTTACTAAAGTGTTCCCTGCAGTGAAAGTGTGGTTTCTTTGTTTGATGGCATATCAACCATCGTGGGTTATTTAATGCCGAAGCCATTCATCAAGAACAGCTTTTGATACTATTTAACCCATAGCTTAAAGGGTGACGGGGGCTCATACCTTTCCAAATGGTATTTGTCCGAAAGTTAATGTAATAGCGCGACCGGAGTTCGAACTTGCTTTATACGATTCTGCAGTCCAGTGCTTTAACCATTACACAACGAGGACAACCCCCGGGGTAAAGGTAAAATGCAAAAAAGTATGCATATAAACATGATACAAACTAGAGAATAAAAAAAATATTGCTTATCTTGCTCTTCTTTCTATTTTGCTTGTGATTCTCTTTGAGAATTCTTTCCTGTTTTTCACTCTTCCTCCTTTTCTTAATTTTAACTATTTTTATTCACCGTTCTTCCTCTTTCTTTCTCTTTCTCTTTCAATACACCTCCGCTTTCACTAATCAGGAGGGACTACTAAATGCTTAGTTTAGGTACTCTGTTTAATAGCATCTCAAAATTCGTGGGTTATTTTCATGCCAGACTGATTCTTGAAGAAGGACAAGAGTAGTACTATATTACCAGTAGAAGGTGGATAAGAGATTTCATATTATTCTTGAGGGTATTAGTCCGAAAGTAAATTTAATGACACGACTGAAGTTCGAACTTACTTACAACGATGTCATAGTCCTGCAGTTTATCTACTGAAGCACGGAAATTCTCCAGAGAGAGAGAGAGAGAGAGAGAGAGAGAAAGAGAGAGAGAGAACGAGAAAGAGAGAGAGAAACAGAAAGATAGACAGAGACAGAGACAGAGAGAGAGTAGTTTATTCCTGTTCTCAGTAAATGACTTTGATTAAATTACATCGATGTTGTAGTCCAGCACTTTACCCACTACAACACGAGAAATTCCCTCAAAAGACAGACAGATAGATTAGTTGATTCCTGTCGTCAATAAATGACTTTGATTACAGCTACCTTTTAGTTTACTTATCCATACCTTTTCACTGAGAACATGAATTACCTCAACCTTACAATATGTCACACAACAAACAGGTGTTGAAATAGGCCCTTTTAAGCAAGTGGCCGCCGTTATTTATGCACAGTATTCATTTCCCCTACCTAGGAAGCAGCGTCTCATCAAACGAAAAAGACATCGACACAATAACGAAAGCATGGACAGCTATCGATAGGCTCTTGATCATATGGAAATCAGACCTGACTGATAAAATGAAACGCAGTTTCTTCCAGGCAGTGGTCACATCGATACTGCTTTATGGATGCACTACTTGGACGCTAACTAAACGGCTGAAGAAGAAGCTAAACGGAAATTACACAAGAATTTTGAGACCAATATTGAACAAGTCCTGGCGGCAACACCCCACAAGGCACCAACTATACAGCCACCTGCGTCCCATCACGAAAACTATACAAGTTAGACGAACCAGACACGCAGGACACTGCTGGAGAAGCAAGGACGAACTCATAAGTTATGTACTCCTATGGACCCCCGCATATGGCCAAGCAAAAGCAGGAAGACCAGCACGAACATATACAGCAGCTGTGTGAGGATACGGGATGTAGCCCTAAAGACCTGCAAGAAACGATGAACGATAGGGAGAAGTGGCGAGAGAGGGACAGGGATATCCGTGCTAGCGGCACGACATGATGATGAGGATTCATAAATAATCTGGTTGTTTTTTTTTTATAATTCATTTTTTTACACCTGCTATAAATGACAGATTGCAAAGAACGCCATGTGAGAGCCAATCATCCAAGGATTCCACCATTCTCTGAAGTATTCTAACCCTGCGTTGTAACACTATGTAGGTGGTCCACCAAGCAGACGATCCCTTTGTCTGTTTTGGCGCGAAACCAAACAAAGGCCTGAGCCCGCGATCTGGACGTGACCGGATATAGGTAAGGGAACGCGAGTAGGAGTTGGACAAAGGAACTCAGAGAAGAGTTGGCGAAGGGTGACGCGAGTGGCCAGTCGACACCACACAGCAGAAGTGACCAGTCGGCATGAGAGAGAATCTAGAGCAGTGAGGGAAGACCGGTCAAGATGGGTTGGCATTCTTAGTAGCTTTGTAGAAATTTCGCTAGAAATCCACGCTAGTGTTAGTCTACATATACACACAGGGAATGCAGAGTGTTACATAACCCCTTTTTTGCGCTTGAATTAACCCGAGCATATTGTTCGTTTGTTCTTTTTCTCCCACTCCCTTGATTGTATTTCTTGTAGCTATGAAGAAATTTTCGATACCCATCTCGGAACCACTAGATGATCACCGACCAAGAAATGAAATGGTTAAGAAGTTGACGTATTCGGGGGGCCGAGCGGTTATCGTCACAGCGTAGCATTTGGTAGTGTGAAATATTTCAATCCTTTGTCATTTTTCTACTTCTTCCTATCCCTCTTCTGAATTTTATAGTAACTCTTCCAAGTCCCCTAGCTTTTATTTGTTCTGGTTTTATGGCATATTACAATTGTAGGTTGGTTGGTTGGATTTAATGGCATATCAACCTCTATTGGTGTAGGCAGAACCTCTTAACACATATGTTATAAATATGATTTGTGAATGCATAATCTTATGTTGGTGATGGTGGGGCTTTATGGGAAAATAACCTCTTAAGGGTCATTGAGTGTCAAATTCTGATATATATATATGAATATTAATTGTAAATAAAATATCCGGAATTAGTGTTTTAAAATAGGTCAAAGCTTTTTGTTTGTATAAACTTGATGGTCGAAGATTTTGGTAACATTGTCTATATCTTTAATAGGAGGCAATTGTTTTTAAGAAGTTGATTATATTTTTTAGAGCAATTTTTTCAAATAGTTCATTCATGCTGTTTGCCTTATAAAACTTTTTCCTGGTGCGGTTGAGTTTTGTGCATTCTATCAAAATGTGCTTGATTTAATATTGGTTTCCACATGGACATTTTGGGGGTGTTTCTTCTTTAAGAATGAAGGAGTGAGTGATTTGAGTATGTCCAATGCGTAGTCGAGTAAGGGTAGTTTCTTCTCTTCTAGTATTATTAGGATCCAGCTTCCCTTTTCTTTTTAAATGAGTTGTATTTGAAAGAGTTCTTGTGGGGATTTTCATCCCATAATTTTTGCCAGTCCAGTTACAATTGTAGGTTATATAATGTCTAATTAAGTTTTTATATATTTATTGCATACATGATCTGTAAACACTTTTTGTTGATATACACAGTTAAATGTTCAAACATTTCAATTTGAAAGAATTTGATTTAGCATAAATCAACCAAGTTAAATATTTCCGAGCATTGCGTTGCATCCCAACCAATTCAATTAAACATCAGTCATTTGCTTATACACCGTTAAATAAGCAATCAATTCTATTTTCAACAATTCAGCATAAGTCATTTGTTTTCACTCAATTTAAATGCCAAACAGTTCTAGTTAACCGAGAGATAGTACCCTATCAGGTGCTACCACGCCAGGCTAGAGAGGACTTGGGAGCAATGGCAATGAAGCGATTCTCTGCATTTCCCAAAGTTCTAGCGTAGGTGACGCTTCACCATCAGATTGTTTAATGCCATATCCAGGACACATCTTTGTGGGAGGGTACCCGTCTACAGAGATACAATTAGTGCATTCTACAACCCCAGTCGAGTGGGATCAAGCTATGATTGGCATGACTGTTTACCATATTTCAGAAGTTTTCCGATGTCAGGCAAATTCTACATATCTATCTAATTAATCACTTTTCTTTCCTTTCACTCAATGATCTCCTGGAGTGATAAAATTTACTGATTAAGAAATAATATAAAATTTACAGTAATAATATATAATATATAATAATGTATAATAATGTTTAATATATAATAATGTATAATATGATAATATAAATATATCAAGCTCAATGACGTAAATAAATTAACAAGTCACAACAATAATACAATATTGTCGCGTAAATAACCACAATACATGGTATGGCTCATAAACTTGATCACTCTTCCCATCATATGACAAGAGTATACAAATGGTGATTCATTTTGTAGGAGTCAGTTTTTTTTATCATCAAATAGCAAGACAATAATTGTCACAAAGCTCTACCGATTCTTTGTCTCTTCTTTCTTAACTTAAGTTCTAATTGTCTGCCGCAGAAAACTCAAAACATTTATTGTGCAAATACTATTATTAGTTCTTCAAAGTTGGGAGAGTGAAATATTCTGAAACTGTTTTCCGTATCCTGTCTAAAGAACAGAATGTTGTATATCAGTGCTTTTCACCACAGATTCTTCACTATGGAATATGGACAGTACCTTCTTGTAAAATCTAAGAAAAAAACCCAGAAAAACCTGGAGGTCAGGCATTGATGTTTCAAAATCAATCCTTCGAGTATTGTCTTTAGAAAATAACACAAAGACATATATCGACAATTCCTGAAACCGTTCGCTGAGAATCTTTGGATAATAAAAGAAAAACTCTCCGTCAACTTAGGTAGACACTTATCGTTGAACGGCCATTCGCGTAAGGCCAAACATTTCTCTAACATCTTTCAATATTTCAGACCTCAACCAGATGTTCGCACTACCCCAACCTCGTAGTTTAGCTGTGTCCTTAGAACCTCAAAACAATTGAAATTGGCTCTGAGCCAACAAAACTCCCCTTTGTTGATACAGGACATCCGCTGTTGACCGCTCTAAGTGGACAGACGCATATTGTCTTGTTTGGTTCCATATTCTTTGGTCTTTGGATACTTATCGAGTTTGGTATTACTGCAGGAATACAACGATGATTGACAGATCAATAGCAAGACCATTTAACTTTCTCTTTCTCTTTCTGTTTCGTGCTTCAAACATTCCTCTGTTTTATTATATCTGTTTCTCTTTCAGAATCTCTTTCTTTCTTTCTTTCTTTTGTCACACACACACACACACACACACACACAAACACACACACACACACACACACACACACACATATATATATATATATATATATATATATATATATATTCTCTCTTTGATTTCTTCCTAGCCGACTTTTATTATCGATTCTTTTATTATTTTCTTTCTCTTATTGTCTCTTCTGTTTATTTACTTTTCGCGCAAATCTTTTTATCTGTTTTCAGCAAATAATCCACTACCACCTGCTGAGTTTACATCATCCAACAATCAATCCTGCTGATATTCACCACTAATCATCTACTTGTAAATTACACCCCAACAAGTTGATATTCACAAAACCCCACCCAAATTGTGAATTCCAAAATATTAGCTCCATGCAACCGCAAGATACCACTTATTGCCATAAAGATCACTCATGTCCAATATTTACCACATGATTGGGTCATATGCATGGGTCAAATAAAGCTAAATAGTGTGATTATGCTAAACTGAATTGTTTGAAATAAAACTGCTTTTACATTTGACTGTGTGTACATAAAATATGTCCTGTTGATAAACATAATCATTTGAAATAAAGCTGTATATATGTCTAAAAATGGATTTGGCATTAATGGTTAATGAGCCCCAAAACAAAACTAAACTAAACCAAGCCCTATATCTTTCTGTATATCTCTCTCGCTTTCTCTCCCTCCCCCTCTCTCTTTTCTCATATATATATATATATAGTCATCCACACACACACACACACACACACACACATATATATATATATATATATATATATATATATATATATATATAATGGAAACACTCATCAGACTATGAGTACCCAACCATTCATCAAATATTGGACAATCAACACAGTTATTTATTTATACTTGTGAAATATTCTAAAGAACCAGCAACCTCACTTCCTGGATTAGCTGATCAAAACGGTCGAGTTCATGAATTCCCTCGATTCCTCTGAACAACTCACTTCAAGTTTTGAATTCAATCTTTTTGGTCAGCCTAACAAACTTTTAGAGCGCAACTGGCTCAACAATTTTACCAATAGCTGACATACATACATACATATATACATACATACGGAGAGACAGGCTGACACACAGAGACATATATATATATATATATATATATATATATATATATATATATTTGAAAATAACAAATAAGTATTCAATTTTTAGCAAGTGTTTCACATTATCTGGATTGCACATAGACATTATAAATGGGGTTGGAAGTAGTTAAAAAAAACTGTGCAAATTATCTATTGCTGTTGTTCATGTATGGGTACTTTCAAGTATCTTTGTTCATTGAAAAGATTATGGATACTCATGGTATCTGGTGTTCTGGATTTCTTCCTTTCGCAAGAATTTCTGGTCTCTGACAGTATGAGGTATTCAATCGTGCTAAAAACTTATGAAGAATATTATGCATTTCTTTTTATTTAGGAAAATGTAATTTTCTTTTTATACTAATATAAAATAGACTCATTGATTTCTAAAGAAATTTAAAAAGTTAATTTAAAAGTTCAGTAAGCGACTTGTACTAACTGAACTTTCATGATTGACAAAGCAAAAGAAATAACGAGAGAATTATTTCTAACCACAATATTATTATTACCTTATTTACCCACCCACCCCGCTTGGGCAGCATATGACACCACGTCAGTTTTTTAAGCGGAGTTTAACAGGTTTGGATACAGAGTTTTCCTTCTCCTAGACTAGTTGCCTAATCAAGGCTGACGAGCATAGTCTGCCCTACTATTTACCAATAGCTGGAGGGAGAATAATTGGATTCATACCTTTCCCTTAATGCTATGTGAAATGCGATCAGCCACGTACAGGATTTGAACTCGTATCACCGTGTCCGTTTCCTACGATGATAACCATTACACCTCGGGCACCTCCAATATTATTATTACTAGCCATAATATTTGCTCAATAACAACTCTTATAATCAGTGCATAGATTCATTTTATATCATGACATTTCTTGCCTACCTGCTGGGTTTAAAAGGTCAAATCTTTGCACAGATTAATCAGATCTTTGATTTTGGTTTTGGTTTTTATTATATGATAAGTCCTAAGAGATAAGAATAGTATATAATTATCTCCTAGGACTGAGAATAAAAGTTGCATTATTGTGAAACATAGTAGTAATAAATTTTGGTTAATAATATACGCAAAACCTTGTCATTATTATTAGGTGAATGTCTGCTCAATATTTGGCTTGCTTTTTATCATTCGGTTATTCCAAGGCTGAGAGATAACGTCAATCCAAAAACAAAAAACAAAAAAAATGAGGGAAATTTTGAAGTGGGTAGTATCATAGGGGCAATGTTGGATTTTGGTGACTGTGACGAGAAAGGTGACGGGCGGGACGTAATATTTTCAGAATGGTTCGGACAATAAGTGCAATTAGCTAGGATTAGTTTAGGAACATAGGTCACATAAAGACCACTCCCCTTCCTTCTCCCCAACAAATCCTGGTATTTTGTGCTCAATTGTATCCTTTTTATAATAAAAAACATTATAAAATATACTTCTCAACACCGAGCAATAGACAGTTTTCAAAAATCCTCTCACTGATTTTGAATACGAATATAAAAGACAAAATAGTTCCAATTGAAAATTTATTTGTACTGCCATTATGAAGGTATGCCTACAGCACAGCTGGCCCAGGCTCCTTACTTTTTTCTTTTCATCTCTCTATCATCATCAGTCCCTATCGGTCAACGCTCTTGGCAATCTTCTTGGAGGCATCCAGGGTCCGAAAAGAAATAAGGAATGTAAGCCCTTATTGGTCAGCCATTAGTATTTTGTGTACAAAAGAAACTCGTTTGTGAGTTCGTTCATAGTTCTTTAGCAGAATCCAATCTGTCTTGCTTAGCTTACTTGAATGGTTTGTTAGATAGGAAGTAAGTGGCTGTGATACTGATGTTTTATTGTGTGCAGCTTCTAAGATTTGTTTAAAACATTACCCAGCATCCTCATTTAGTTTGCATCGAGCTTTTATAGTTGACCTTATGGTACACTTCACATGGAGAAACTAAACAATAGTACCGACACGGCTTGAACGTGAATGTTATTTCCATCATTTTCTTGAAGATTATGTCGTCTAAATTCATGCCTTCACCTGCTATACATACCTGAAACCTTATCCTGAAGATATCTCTCATGGATGGGAATAAAAAAGCCACAAAGATCCGATTGAAAATATAAATTTTATACAATATTCGATATTTTGATCAGTGATATACTCCTATGGACCCCCGCATATGGCCAAGCAAAAGCTGAACGACCAGCTCGAACATACATACAGCAGCTATGTGAGGATACGGGATGTAACCCTGAAGACCTGCCAAAAGCGATGAATGATAGGGAGAAATGACGAGAGAGGGTCAGGGATATCTGTGCTGGCGGCGCGACATGGTGATGATGATGATTTTAATCTCTTTGTTTAAAGGATTATATTGTTGAAATGCATGCACTCCCAAACTGTACACACATTTGGACCCAAACACTGAAGGTGAAACAGGGTCTAGCTGAACTCTTGCACGTATTTTGAAAATACATTTAAAAAATCGTAAAAGACACACGTGAAACACTTCTGAAACGTCATCTTAAAGTTCTGAAGATGTCAATTTTTGACTGTCATTTTATTTGTTGCGATTTCATGACTGTTGTATAATCAAAGGTATCTTTATTAACAACGAGGAACACGTATATAGAAAAATATAAGATTATATTTTTATTCTTGACGATGATACTTGTGTGGAGCAGAAAACCAATCGCTGAGAGTGCGCGCACACGAAGGAGTTGTCGGGAGACAGAAGAGCCAGTGAACAACTGACTTTAGCCAAAATTCTATAACTTCCATGTGAACTACAAAGCTTCCTGTTTTTCATTGGTTATGGTTTCACCCATGTCTCACTTCTTTGTTTTCCATTGGTTACAGTTCACGTCGATGCGTTGCTTTTTTCACATTGGCTACTTGCCCAAGCCCACTTCTATGGGCGGACGTATCTCTCACCAGTCACCGAGTTTAATAATGTCCATTGGTCAAGGTGACATTCCGATAGTCACCTTGTTGCTATTATCATCTGCCGGATGAAGCTGTCAACACAGCCGCCGATACAAGAACACCTGCAGGGCATGGTGAGATTCCAGTAATCTTTCCCATCTTATCAATCTATCTGTCGACAACATCTGATGTGTTCAAACCTGCAGGTCCCGTATATATATTACAATGACGAGGAAATATTTCCTTTATCTGTGACCTACGTTTAAAAAATCGAGACCGGGTTTCTTCTGAGGAAGTAAATCTGCCTACCGAACCCGTCACGTGATGTCACCAATGTATGCATACACCCAACCTCTCACTAACGAACTGGATGTAAAATAAGGTCAACTCTTAAACGAAACGGCTGGTTTTAATTCTTAATTTCCATTCAATGAGTCCGGTCGACTAAATGAGGTCTAAGAACCCAGAATGTCTTACAACCAACCTAGAGAGAAAATATATGGATTCATATCTTTCCAGAGGGAATTAGCGCCGACAGTCTCGTACAGGGTCTGAAGCAATTCTACAATAGGGTGCAGACGCAAAATTATTAATATTCTAGTATAATAATAAACGACTCTATTATAAAAGAACATTAATTTTAATTTTAAAAAATAACCCACAAAATAAAAAGATTAACACTAAACAATGAATTTACTTAATATGGCGGCCATTTTTTCTTTCAATTATTATATCAACATGCATTCTAAATGATTTGCATGCCTTCAAAATAAATTATTGAGATGTTTTATTCCATTCTTCCTCAATAGAAGACTTAACCGAACCAATATTTGAATAGGAAGTTGTATTTGTTTTGTTTTCTAAAATATCCCATATAGTGTAATCCAGGGGGTAAATCGTCTTTAATTGTTGTCCTTACAGTTTTCTTGTGGACTTTCAATTTATTCGCGCGCTTTCTTAATGACGTTGTGTGGTCCTTCTTAATCGGCGTTGGGAGAGCAGTTAAAAAGCATTCTTTACCTTTTTTGTACAACCCTCCACCTCTAACTTTTTTTTTAAATGCTCTTTTTTTTATGCTTTATATTCATGTAATATAATGGCCGAGGGATTTCGGTTCATGCATTTGGGTTTAGTCAGGCTGAGAACCTTTCAGCTCAGCACATGGGTTAGTTAGGTGCAATCTTGATGCAGGTGGTAATGCGTGCGCGCGCACAGAGCGGACATGTCACTCAGAGATGTCACAATAGCCTGAGATGATGAAACGGGTGACAAAGTGCCGGTGACGTCAGGCACCGGAAGCGCGTGAAGGATTTTGGTGATTTCGAAGAAAGTTGAAGAATTGAAACTAGACGCCGAACGAGGAGGTTCGACTTTTGGGGCTCGCTGTGGTGAGACGAATTTGCGCGTCCTGGGTGCCGCACGAGATAGGGGCCAGATGAAGAAGCCAGCATAAAAAGATTGTGTCTCTCTCCTTATGTCGAAACCTTTAACTCAAAAGTAATAAAAAGTGTTCGTACCTGAACAAAGAAGTCGTTACGTGTTTTCGAATTTTGAGAGTCCTATGTTCTACGTTATGTATATATGTTACCAACATTCGATATCCGTTTCGCACATGGCCGTATCTGGCTATGGTACATTCAGTAGACAAAAAGACTTTGACTTTGCTTTGGCGTTAAGAAAATGATAGATTTTTGTTTATTAATTTCTTACTCACTCATATTCGACAGAATTTTCATAAAAAGGTGCTTAAATAATAGAGCTAATTAGGAAAACATAGCTTTATCGCGTTTTTTCCTAAAATTGTATTAGTCAGATTAAAAAAACGTTTTAAAAATTAATCCATATTTTGCTTCCGAACCCCGTAATTTCATTTCTTGGAATTCTATTTCTTGAAGAATAATGATCATGGTGTATTTATGCCATTACTTATCAGCGTTTTAAAGACTTTGACGGTAGTGTGGAATAAATATGCAATCGATACACTGGTAATATTCCTTAAAAACTTGATAACGACACTATATTAGCCTAATGAGTAGTGTTCGCCGATGTTGCTGGGTTCAATCCCAGGTCGATTCATATCAAAGACTACAAAAATGGTACTTGATGTCGCCTTCCTTTACACTCAGCATTATTAGATCAAGTTCAAGGGTAAAGTTGAGCAATCCAGAGATTGAAGTTGCGCCTCCCCAACATTTTGCTGTAGTATCTATTACCGGAGTTCGGCATAATGGTTAGAGTGTTCACTAATGGCCCAGGAGACCAGGGTTCAATCACAGGTCGAGTCATACCAAAGACTCAACAAATAGTACTTGATGCTACCTTACTTAACACTCAGCATTATAAGGTAAAGATCAAGGGTGAAGTGAAGGAATCCAGAGAAAGGAGTAGCGCCCTCCCCTACACCTTGGTTTAGTAGCTATCGAAAAGGAGCGAAAAGGGATCTATTGAAAATGGAGTCTTTGGGTCACCCTCGACTATGGTAACCAACTTATATGTACATGAATGACGAACTTGATCAATGTCAGAAGCAAATGGTTTAGTATTATAAACTTCCCAGAGAGTGTCGATCAAGAAAGGCAAATTAGTGTATTGATTTTAAAGGCATGTGTGCTCATCAGGTGTTACTTCATGTGTACACGTGAGCGTATTGAATTTATTGAACGTTCATGTTTACCACATTTACTAACCCCTCCCTTCGGGCAGAATATGACACAAGGTCAATTTTTAAGCGGAGTTTAACAGGTTTGAATTCAGAGTTTTCCTTCTCCTAGACTAGTTGCCTCACCAAGGCTGAAGAACCTAGTCTGTCCTACTATTTACCCATAGCTGGAGGGAGAATAATTGGATTCATACCTTTCCCAAGGGTATTAGTGCTATGTGAAATGCATCAATCTCGTCCAGGATTTGAACTCGTATCGTCGTGTCCAATTCCTACGACGATAACCAGTACACCACGGGCACCTCCAGAACGTTCATGGTTACAA
>CAUZXS010003642.1:27500-31487 GCA_963585895.1 Sepioteuthis lessoniana
TCATGTTAGATAGCAATACTTTAAACCATTTCTTGTCTTCAGTTTAACGTTAAACTGCCTCTGATGGTGTGGATCCAACCTTGACAGTGGCAGAATTTGGATTATGGCATCATTATCTTCAGCCTCTACTTTAATCTCACCGGGAGAGGTAAATTTCTGTTAAGGTCCCATGTATGGGTTGAATAAAACTTTTCTTTTTCTAATTGGAATCATTATCATATGCTGTTTGAAATTATATAGCTGAGTTCAAACTGTTCTTGTTAGAGAGAAAATATTGATAAATTGAATAAATAATGTTTAATAGTAAATCTTGAAACCCTTCAACTGTGTGCAAGCAAACAATTAATACAAAATATATCATCTGTGTAAGCGGAGTTTAGTAGATTTGAATTCAGAGATATCTTTCTAGTAGACCAGTTTCCACTATAAGTTTATAGAGCCCAGCCTGCTCTACTAAATTTATTGCTCTATTTAAAAAGCAAACAGCGAATCCGAGTTTATTTTCAACGCTGGTAAGCATTACAATACGTATGCCTTCATAATATATATATGTATAAGTCAACTTAGCTCAAGTGCTGATATGCTTTAAAAGAAAGAAAAAATGCTGTTGTATCTATTTTCTGTATAGATAAAAAAAAATTGTCGTTAAAAAGGATTAGATATTTTACCTCCGTAAATGTGAAATGTTTCTTTTATGTTAGTGTGTAGATCTCTCGTCATAATTCTGAAATATTTCCTATAAAAACTCAGGTCTTGGGACAAATAAAGCTATTGTTGTGTTGCTACGTCTCGAAAACTGATGCTGGAGACACAAAGAAGTCGTAGAAGTGACCACGAGTTCACAGAAAAAGAAAAAAGACAGACATGTGGATAAAAAAAGAATTACCACTTTCTCCACGTGTTTCTAGATCACTCTTGACCTGTTCTAAAGCAAGAAGATGTAACGTGATATGTTTGAGTAGATGAATGAAACATCATATTTCTTCATATATTGTAGCCCACTTCCAAAATTTTAGCTCCTTACTTGTCCACTGCAGATTATTCACTGACTGATCCTTCTGAAAATCCCCAACTGTCATGTGACAGTTTATCGTACGAACCTCGTGGTTGACTATATATTTGTTGATCAACGGGTTCCTCAGATGTAGGAAGGATGCCACCAGGTTCCCCTGGGGTGCGAAGGCAGCAACTAAGTTGCTTTTATTCATTACAGTTTCAAATTTATTTCTAAGATAATAATTTGTTTTGCAGGATGAAAATTCTCATTATGTTTCTTAATAATATCTTATATGTTTGCCTCGATTTACAACTAGCTTTGGGATCGACCTGATTTCTTGCATTACTTTGCTCTTGAATACTGTCAGCATTTCGGAAATATGAAGACAGATTGTATCAGTTTATATGGTCACACCCAAACCACAATTTCTCCTTCAATACCCAAACAATAAGAGACAGTTTTCGCTTTTTCAACTTGTGGATCATACTCACCAAAGGCTGTTATAAAGTCCGTCAAAGCTGGAATAATTATCGGTAGTACAGAATTATATTCTAACGGTTACGTTGTTATTTGAGAATATTCTCTACCTACTGACATCTTCCTTATTTGTAATTGTAGCGTTTATGCAAACGTGCTTGCCAGGTGCATAACCTAGTTTAAAGCGTATAGTCTACTCTAGTATTTACCTGTGCCTAGTTGGGGAGAATGAATACTTTGATGAATACGTTTGCTAAACGTGAAATATAAACAGCTCGTCATAGATTTGCCCTCAGATTACATGTCCATTTTTGATTACGATAACTATTAGACGACGAGTATGTTATATATATATATATATAGATATATATTTCTTATAATGATATCCACGTTGTTTATATATAAAGAGAGGGAAAGCGAGAGGCAAATAGAGACAGTAAGAAAGATGATCAGATTGTCATGGATAGAAAGATAGATATATAAACACCCACCCACACACCCACACAAACACACATATTTATACATGTATATATATTTATATGTATAAAAAGACTGATATATATATATATATATATATATCAAGAGAGAGAAAGGGAGAGAGAGAGAGAGAAAGAGAGAGAGATGATCCAACTGAGGTAAAAGTAGAAATAAATATGGACACGCACACACACACATATATGCGTGCATGTGCGTCTGTGTGCGCACGAGCGTGCATCTGTGTGTGTGTGTGTGTGTGTGTGTGTGTGAAGAAACTAGAAGATAGAAAGAAGAAAGATAAAGCAATTACCTGCATAAACAATGCTATTTATTTCTCTTCTTTTTCTTACTGATTGCTCTAGCTTAGGTATGTTTTAATTGTGATAAAAAAAAGCCTCCATCTTTTCTTATAAAATGTACGTTTTTCTCCATCGTAAACAGTCTCTTGTTTTCAAAAGAAGGTAGCCTTTAACATTTGTTCACACCGAATATATATATCAAAATGAAATATGAGACTTTTTTCCGCGTTCAATATTTGATTTACCAAAAGTCAAGAGGAAGGTCATCATTCCGATAACTAATATCAAATTAAGTCCAAACAGAATAACTTCTAGCAAAATTCATGGAAGTTGATTCAATCCTTAACAGCTAGATTGAAGCAATGTTTGGTAAAATATATATCTAAACTCACTTTATTACTTGCACACATGCCCACACAAACACACGAATTGTGTTAAAACATAGCCTGAACGAAGCTGCATTCACCGAGAAGGAAATGATCAATGAAGAAAATATCTATGTTATTCAGAATATTGGTTTTTATCCAAAAATATTAAGACTAAAGCTCTATTCACCGATACAGAAATGAACAATGTATAAAACATTAATTTTCTTAAGAATGCCAAGAATGTTAAAAATATCGAAACTAATGTTGTCTTTTCCCAAGATTGAAATGAACGGTGAATTGAACTTTCATTTTCTTCAACAAAACAGATGTCTTCAAAAAGTATCGATATTGAAGCTGCATTTGTCAGAACAGTAAAAAACAATGAATAAAACGTTCATTTTCTTCGTATTATGAGTTTTTTCAAGAGTTTTTTTTTAAAGATTAATATGCATTGATAGGCTATCGGTCATATGGAAGTCAGACCTATCCGATAAAATAAAATGGAATTTTTGCCAAGCAATGATCGTGTCAATACTACTGTATGGATGCACCATATGAAGGCTGAATAAGCGTAGAGAAAAAAATCTTGACGACAACGGCATAAGGATTCTACGAGCTAAATTGAACATATCCTGGAAGTAACATCCAACAGAACAACAGCTGTATGGCCACCTACCATCCATCTCGAAGATCATCGAAATTAAACGGGACACTGATGGAGTAGTAAGAAAGAATTCCTATATGATGTTTTCCAATAGACCCCTTCACACGGACGAGCAAGTAGAACGGCCAACCAGCGCTTATCAACAACAGCTCTGTACAGACACATGATGTAGGCTGGAAGACCTGCCAGAAGCGATGAATGATAGACACAAATATAAAGAGAGAGAGAGTTAAGGAAATCTGAGCTGCTGTACGTCATGATGATGATGATGATGATGATGATGAAATTGATGAACAATGATTGAAAAGATAATTTTCTTCAAAATACAAGATGAGTTCAAAAAATACTGAGACTTAAGTTCTGTTCTACAAAAGAGAAACGAAAAATAGATGAAACGTTCATTAAAAGGCTTTGCTTATTCAAAAAGTATTGATACTAAAGCTCTCTCTCCCAAGACACATACGAACAATGAATGAAATTATTTTTTAATGAAAATATGAAGTAGGTTCAAAATTGTCCTGTCTGAATATGTATTTACTAAGAAAACATTGAACAATGAAAGAAACGTTTCTTTTCTTCAAAATACAAAGTTTATTCAAACAGATTTTAACCTGAAATTATATTTACCAAAACAGAAATGAACGACTGTAATGGTAAGCTTCTCAATGGATGTTTGTAATACTAAAACAGCAAATGTACGCCTAC
>CAUZXS010003643.1:5000-10000 GCA_963585895.1 Sepioteuthis lessoniana
ATGCCAAATCCATTTTTTTGCATCTAAATGGTTCCATTTCAAATGATTCAGTTTAGTATAAGGACACTGTTTCAATGTCAAAATTAGTCTATTTCAAACTATTCAGTTTAGCATAAGTACACAGTTTATTTCTATTTGACCCTATCAGGTGCTACCACTCCAGGCTCGAGTGGACCTGTGAGTGATGGCAGTGAAGGTTATTCCTCAAAGCTATTGCATTACTGGAATCTCACCCTGAGATTTTTTAGTGTCATATTCCAAGACACTTGTTGGGGGAGTTTTACTCCTCTGCAGAGCGCAGTGTATTCTGCCGCCCCAGTCAACTGGGCCAAGCACAATTGTGTTAGCATGATTTAACTTTTAGTTTAAATACGTTTCTAATTGAGTTTGCTATTTAACCCTTTTGTGGGTTGATAAAACATAAAAATGTCAATCTGCCTGTGTACTGTTGGCAACCAAAATGTCACTCTGCTTGCAAAAGAGTTAATGATAGTATAGGGAACATGTATATGTGTATTTAGAAAAATCAACTGGCAAAAGATTATAATATTTCATTTTACCATAAAAGAATTTCTCATTAGTCTGTAGTGACACCAAATTGTTCCCTGATGTAAATATGTCACATTCTGTGTTATATACACTTATCTATAAGGTGGTGATCTGATTTTTGTTTTTATGTTACTCGAACATAATGAAATTGTCACATTGAACTAACTCAAAGAAAAATGCATTTTTGTTTGTATATAAAGCAAATAAAACTTGAAGCTACAGGTGAAGAGCATTTTAAAAAATGGAAAAAAAAAAGAAACGTCTATCATATATAAATGAAACATCTCAATAATATATCATTACCTCATTGTAAATATTCATCATGCTTGATGAAAGACAGTATTTTTTAATTTGTCTATCAGCATTGGTTAAACTTGTTAATAAAAGGCTGCTGTCTAAATCCACTATAGTCAATGAGTTAGACATTTTAGTTCATAAGTTTGAATTTTATTTGTGATAATTTTAGTTAACTTGATTCTCAAAGTGTTATTTCAATATGCCTTCCAATAAATATGATTGTTTGGAAAGAAAATCTACCAAAGCTCTTGGAGAATAGCATTTTCTTAACCAAAACATGCTTTGGAATATTATTTTTATCCTGGGTAATGCTAGGTACTTCTGCTAGCATTTAGATTATTATATAATTTAATGCTGATTATAGATACTGATTATAAATAAAAAATATCATGTTCCTCTGCATTTTCTTGTGTCAACTTCTGTGGATGGACTTTTATTGGGTAGTCTTTCTAGTGTTTTGGTTGATGTGATTGTGGATTGTAACATCATAGCGA
Source organism: Sepioteuthis lessoniana (assembly GCA_963585895.1). Taxonomy (NCBI): domain Eukaryota; kingdom Metazoa; phylum Mollusca; class Cephalopoda; order Myopsida; family Loliginidae; genus Sepioteuthis; species Sepioteuthis lessoniana. The sequence goes on from CAUZXS010003643.1 coordinate 6,341, forward strand.
GTTCAAACTCTGGTGGCACTAATGCATTTACTTTTGGACTAATGTTTTTCTACAAGGATGGTTTTGGCATTAAATAACCCATAAAGATTGATATGCCATTAGACTAAGAAACCAAACCATCTTTTACCAATCTATTTGGAAGATAAGAATAATCTATGGCATAAATCTATTCTTATTTTTTAAATTTAAAATCACAAAAAATTCTCTTTTTAATATATGATAGGAAGATCGAAAACTATAGCAGTTTTATTATTTATCAAGTTTAGTATATTTTATGGCTTGTCAGTTTTTCTTGGATTATTTTATGTTAAAGTTAGTTGAGCAGTTATGGTCTCCAATTATGTAAAAATATATCTTCTCTATCAGTTTAAACAAATAAACACTTCATACTTAGTATCAATGTTTTTAGTTATTTTATCTCTGTAGTTCCAAATCATTTTAAATATCATCTTAAACAAATCTATTTAACCTATAGAAGGGACCTTAATCTGTCTGTCATATATAATTGATAGATTTTAATGGTGTGTCAACTCATTTAGTGGTTAGGGAATGGTGTTAAGTGTCTGTTCATATTTAGATTTTTTGTGTAATCGTTTCTTAAGATTGATTGATTGTTTTTAACAGTATGTCAACCCATCTCGGGTTATTTTATGCCCAGAGGTTTGGGAATCATGTTCAATGTACATTCATATTTAGATTTTTCTGTAGTTTTTTTTCTTAAGAGTTTTTTGTTTTTTAAATACAAATAATTTTTGAGTTTGTTGATTTTTACCTATAAATGGGGTCTTAACAGGTAATACCACTCTTGGTTAGAGTGGACCTGGTTGTAATGGTAATGAAGGGGTATTCTACATTCCCCAGATCTCCCGAACTGAAACCTTACCATTAAATGCAGTTTAATATCATATCCAGGAACCCCCCCCCTTTTTTTTTTTAGCTGACAGGAGGGTCTTACTCTTTCTGCAGGGAATACAGTCAATATATTCTAAGCTCTGCTAATAGGGCTAAAACATCTTGAATTAAAGGGGGGATTTTTTTTTTTTTTTTTACTTGGAGTCTCTTAATTCACTTATTTCTTCCTCATCTTTTTTCCCCTCTTTGTGTTAGTCTGAGTCATCTGTGACCATTGATCATTCATTTTACTTGGCCATTAACCATTCATGTGAACTTAGCAAATATCCAATACATTGACTTTCATTTTACACTTGAGCAGAGAGTTTGAAAGGGAGGCATGTTGTCCAATAGTTCTACCTCAGTGATCTGCAATCAGCATATTCTCTCTTAATATTCCTCCCCTGAGTTCTTTCTTTCTCCAGATAGGCTTTGTGTAGTTCCACTCTCTGTATGCTTCTGTGGCAAATGAATTTTTATGCATTTTTAAAAAGTTTGTCTGCCAAGGTAAAAGTGCTAAGTGCTAAGTACATTGACATTGGGACAAAAACATTAAATTACAAGTGACTATTATTTTTCCTTAAATGAAATTATATCTCTAATCACAAATCAAGAATTATTAAGATTAAAAAAAAAGAAGGGAGAGAAAATGTTAGTTGGTAAAATGTGACAGTATCTCTGCATTAGGAGGAATACTACTCCTATGAGAAAGTAACAATGTAAAAAGATGTTAATATGTGCCAAAAACTATTTTATGATTTTATTTTGAAATGAGGTGGGAGTTGAATGGATAAAAAATGCTTTCAATTATACAAGTCAATCATCATGTTTTCATTTACCATTACCTAACCCCTCTGCTATGAGATGGATGTGATACAAGGTCAGTTTTTAAGCTGAATACAGCGGGTTTCCTAACCAAGGCTAATGAACCCTATCTACCCTACTGTTTATTCATTGCTGGGAGGGAGATGAGATGGATTCATGCTTTTCCTAAGGGTTTTAATGTAAAATGAAAAACAAACAGCCTTATCCAGGGTTTGAACTCTGGTTGCCAATACTGTTTCTTATGTCAATAAACATTGTTAAACATGCCTCACCATGTTAGTCTAGCATTTTTTTTTTCTTTCATTTTAGCTTATCATTTATTCATCAATATTTGTCTTTTAGAAGCAGATATAATGTTGGATTATGGAAGTTTCAATAAAAAAATGACAGTATTTATACAGGATGTGTCAAAATGATCTAATACATTTGTAGGTTTGATATAAGCAAATTAGAATAAATAATGAAAACAGTGGTTTTATTTTCCAAATGTACATATGATGCCATTTTGTTTTATTTTATTTTAAAAATTACATCAGAAAATGTTTGCCATTATTGTCCATGCACTGTTGAATTGAAACATTTACCACTTTGATATTTTCCGGTGTTCTAGCAGTCCATGGCTGGCCAGTTGATTTTCATTTTGATGTTAATCCAGTAGCTGTGAAGTAAATAACCCATAATAAAATGGTGTTTCAAGTAAGTATAGGATCATATCTACCAAACCCAAAGTCCACCCAGAATGCTCTTTGCGTTGCAGTTACTGACTTGATCTTGATAACCATTTCAACAATGAAAGTGCAATGCTGGCCTGTCCAATCCATATGGTTAACCTGAATTGAAATAAAACAAAATGGCATCTTATGTACATTTGGAAAGTAACAATAATTTTTTTCATTATTTATTCTAATTTGCTTTTATCAAACCTACAAAAGTGTCAGATATTTTTAACCTACCCTGTATATATATGCATGCATGTGTGTATGTTTACCTGTGTTTGTGAGTGTGTACATACATATATATATATATATATATATGTACACAAGGATTAAATAAGTTTCCAGACTTTTTTCATATGGGCACTTTTATTGATAGTACACACAAAGAAACTCTAGTCCCCTTTGAAGTAATCTCTTCCGTCTGCAATGCACTTGTTGTACCATTCCAACAACTTCTGGAAGGCCCCATAGATGTCCTCTTGTGTGAGCGTGTCAATGACCTTTGCCACAGCCTCTTTCATCTCCTCAATTGTCTCATAACGACAGCTTCTGAGCTTAGGGATTAACCAAAAGTCACAGGGAGCAAGGTCTGGACTATAGGGACGCTGAGGAACTGTCTTGATACCCATCTTGCTCAAATAGCCTGTGACAAGTATGAAGTTGTGGATTGCTACATTGTCCTGGTGGAAATGCCTCTGACCCGATTTCAAGAGTGCTGGCCCTTTCTGATGGAATCTCTTCCTGAACTGCCTTAAAACCTCAACATAGTAACCCTAATCCTTTGGCCAATCAACTGTGGTGTATAGACTTCCTTACTCCTCCCACACCTCTCATCATCCCTCAGAGACTCCCTGCCTTCCTTGAATCTCTTATGCCACTCAAAAACTGATGCTCGATTCATGCAAGATGGTCGAAAACGAAAAGCAGTCTGAAGCATTCCATACGTTTCTGTGGCATTTTTTCCAAGTTTAAAACAGAATTTTATTGCATATCATTCTTCTAAAGTCCATATTGCATTTTTGAAATTCACTAGCTGTGACAATCAGGCTTTAGAAGGGTGTATTCCAATTGCTGCTGTAGCTGTTCATTTGAACCTGAAATCGTAAAATTAATCAGTCATCTCATAAGATGTATAGCAATAACATACTGAATTGTCAAGAGTCTACTACAATTTTAAATGCCTGTACAAAAAAGTCTGGAAACTTATTGAAGGCACCATATGTGTATG
>CAUZXS010003644.1:2500-82500 GCA_963585895.1 Sepioteuthis lessoniana
CAATGAAGTAGAGAATTTAAAATATCTCTTGGGCAATACGAATACCCCTGCCAAAATATACATTCAATACATTATATTTCCCTATCCAGACTAGAGAAGTTTGAAGTGGTCGTAAACATGAGAACATACCTTTTATACTTTCTATCCACTAATTATTGAGCATGTCATTTTTTTTATTTTTTTTTTATTTATTTTATTTTTTATTTTTATTAATGCTCAATTATAAATCATGACATGCAGTACAGAAGAATTTAGTCCAATATTAATGAAAAGGCACCAACTTTTTACCTGTTGTGTTCTAATATTAAGTACTTTTAACTTATTTAAATTCATTGATTTTATTCTTTCATTGATATCTCTTTACTATATGAACGTATTGGCTCCCAATATAAAAATATAGAAAGAAATTTTTGCCAAAATATATAAAATATCTTTAAAAACTTTGTCAAAAATTTATTATTTTTCAAATTAGTTTACTGCATTTTAGAAAGTTCTTTTAACACAACTATTATCATGGCACCCTTGGAAATTAAAGAGTAACGTTATTACAGCACCCATAGAGATAGAAGAGTACAGTTATAACATAGGTATATTTTCTACAAAGTTTAATTATTTCCAGCTCAGCATTAATTTCTTAAAGTTTTAAATTTAAGATAAAGATTTTACAATGTAATGAAATATGTTTTATGTGTTAAGAATATGAGCAATCTGTATATTGCAGTATTTCATCACACATACAATAAATGTTTATTAGAAATAAAAACTGAATTTTGTTTTCAATGTTAAAATACAATTTGAAAGACCTTATTAGTTGGCTCATTGGATTCAATTCTTATTGACTAATATGATAAAAGAGAAAAATAAAAGTACGTGTGTATATAAATATGCACTTAGAGAACTCTTGCAAATGTAACAATGTTGTTATAACAATGGCTGGATTTTCTACAAAGTTTCTTAATTATTTCAACTGTAGCATTAATTCCTAAAACTTTTGAATTTATTTTCAAATTTCTGTCTTGTTTTTGGTGGCATTATTTTAAAGATTTTACTAATTTTAGATTTAGAATATCCTAAAACCTGCAAACAAATCATCAATAATCTTACAAGAACATAAAAGGAAATGTATCATTTATTAAGTACGTGTTATTACAATCAGAATTTATAGTTTGTGAGTATTTTATGTGTGTCAGGTGGATCAATAATTCCACAGTTTGACAGTTATTAACTAATTCTGATCTTATATTTTCATAGTATAAGGTTAGATTTCTATGATTAATGAAGCACTGGATTAAGGAAGATTATGTTGAAAATTAAATATTTGTGCAAACTCCTTTTTCATTATGAGGCCACAGACTTATTGATGTAGTGTTTTGTATTCTAAAAAAAATTACTGATTGTAATATTTTTTTTATAAATGTTTTGCAAAAAAAATCAACAAATACTCACGGTTTTCCACTTTGAAAGCCAGTGAAAGATGGCATTCTCATGTGGCCATGATGTTCAAACCCAGCCTAAATGGGAAAATACAAAAAATAAAAATTCTGTAGAAACATGAGAGAAAGAGAGAAAATAAGAATCCATTTTGTTCTTGGGAGACATAGCAACAAAAGCAGATTATATGACACAGGTGACTGCAGATTTATGTGGTTGCTGCATGGCACCAAATATGAGCAGGTTGCACAGGGAACATGGATTATTTCAGGGAACTGTTCGAGGGAACCCCCTTTTTTTAGGTGAAGCAAACAAATATTTGAGTGATCATCTCGTGGGGGAAGTAAATTAAAAACACCAATAAATTTCAACATTGGATCCTCATTGTTTATTTTCTTAGAATTCCTTTGAGTGGTTGTTGGAAAAGTGGAACCCATGTCATAAGGAAACAAAAAAAAACAAAAACCCCAACTATTTTGTATTTTGTTCTCTATCTTTAACCTTCTTTGACTGATTGTGTAGCTCTCCTTTTGGGGTTATGACAGCTCATTGCAGAGTACCTGTGGCTCCTTTTTTTCATGACTACCCTTTACTAAATTTTCAACTCTCTAATTGACTTTGTGAAATATGATCTGATAATATAAAACACAAACAGCTGTTTACAACTTCAGCTGTCAATTAACTGACAATTGTTATGTAATTAAGGTAGGTCTGTTTTATAATAAGGTCATTCAGCTGGTTTTGTAAATATGGCAGAGAAAAGCATACTAAACAATTAATGAATTTTTAATTTTGTAAAAATTTGAAACCCATTAAAATTTACAGTAAATAAAACAGAAATCTAATTCAAATATTAGATGTTGCATCAAAGAGTGTATAGACAATCAAAAAAATAAAATATTTAAGCTCAGAGTTGTTTGTTTTATAGGATGATAGCCCTTGTAGGGTTATTTTACGCTAAGGTCAGTAACCCATTTAAAAAAAATCTTGACTATTACTCTAGCAGTGAAAGCAAATACACAACTATGAGTTGAAGTAGCCATCTTCCTATGAAGTCAAAACTTTGATTACAGACAAGACTAACAGAGAAATGGAAAAACCTGTCTTTATTCTCATTTCATTTTTCTCAATGTCTACATCACAATCTTTGTTGACAAAGCATGCAAACTAAGAGTCAATATAAGATATCTTTTAAGATAGTTGTAAAAATCAAGATGCCTAATTTTCTTTAGCGCTATCTCTTTGCAGCCACATATGATCATATGCATTTCATTTTTATACTGCACATGATTAACTAGTTTGTCAGTGCTTTCCCCTTGTCAGCACCCAGTTTTAACTTATAGATTTGTAAGACACAAAATAATGAGCTTTACCCAGCTACTTTGATCCATGAAATTGGCTACTGATTTTATTTTCTGCACTGATAACTTTTTTCACCAATCACTATAGTATAGATTGGTACTCCCCACCAAACCCATTGTAATATCACTGAAAAGAAAGTGATCAATAGTTTGAACAACTCTTGAAATGATTACTTCTAAATAATTCAAGAAAAATGACAGTGACAAGAGATTTATGAAAAGTTCTTACAAGAAGAGAATGTCTTTTTTTCTTTTAAGAATTAAAGAAACTTGAGATTGTGCCAGATGTGAAATGATTACGTGGAATAGCATGTATGTTCCTTTGTTCTTGGTTAGTCAGTAGTTAACTTGTGTAGATAACTCACTGAGATACATCAAAGTTGTTAAGATTTAGAAATAAACTTGACTTAGGAAGAATTTTTCTTTCATAATTGTGCTTAATTTGGCCATCTAAGAAAACATCCATAGTTCATTCAGATTTCTAAATATTGATTTGTGTGTGTGAGGTCATTTTCTTATTGGTTTGACAGAGACCCTTTTGTATGTGCCATGAGAACATGAACATAATATAACACTACTTACCATTGGGCCCCTTGAATAACTGCTTGGTGAAATACTGTTTAACATGTTATTGCTATACACAGCGCTTGGACTAAGTTCTGCTGAAACTGCATGACCAGCATGAGGCATGAACGGGTATGCACCTGAAACATAGGAGAATTCTAAATTAAGAACATTGTGAAGGTGACTGTATATTCGACAGTGGGTTTGTACACAAGACAACACCAAATTGCACCAAACTGAAGAGATCTGACTTACTTAATGGGGGTGCTTTAGCTATGGGTTTCATGCCACTTGAAGGACCTGGAGTAACACTTCCTGAACTGGTTGGAGTGAGGGATTTTGATACAGGAGTGCCTGATTTGTCATTCTGGGGAAAAAATAAAAAAATATTATAACAAGAAAATAGTTAAGGAGAAAAATTATTTTTAAATAAATGGAGCCCTGAAAATATTATCACAGGTTTTTGTTCTTCCACCTTTTGCTTGTATCTTCTTGTTCTCTTCCTTATCTCTGCCAATCTTCATTGCGTCTTTGTATTATTATGTAAATGTTAAAAAAAAAAGGTTAAACAATGTTTTTTTGCTTTTGCTCTGAAAGAATTCAAGTATATTGCAGTTTTTATATCTACCTTTCTTTCAACTTTTTTCTGATTGTCTTTTAATATACAGACAGCTAGACCATCTTTCTTTTGTTTCCATCCTTTCACAATTCCTTTTTTGCACATGGACCTATCAAAGATGAACATTTTTTAAACAGATTTAGATGACCCATAGATGTGACCCTAATAGGCACTACCACTCTGAGTCAGAGTAATGGGAGTAATAGCAAGAACTGGAGCCTTATCATCAGGTGCAGTTTAGTGTCCTACTTAGGAGACTTTTTAGAGTAATATACAAATATTTGATCATTATAATATAACCTTCACAGAGAAGTAAAAATGGAACATCATATTTCAACACTTTATGAAAATTTTGATAAAAAAAAAAGAGAGACTACTCTTCACATTACAATATAGAATCAATGACAATGGTGAAATATCTTGTCAGCTGCTCTAGGATAATCACTTTTTTTTTTACTTCCTACATCAGTATTTATGAATTGTTTTGAATCATTATTGGATTCACTGCCAATTTAAGAAACCTAAATTTGCAAAATTATTGAAATGTTCCCCAGAAGTATATGTATGTTTTTTTTGTTTTTTTTTTTTACATGAGTACTACTATTTTAAAATGTTTTGATGTTGCTTTCTTGGTGTTGTCTAAATAGCATTTACCAACAGTAGATATGAATATCACCACCTTGTGGATATCCAGTGACGTCACATTGAAAACACTTGTACCTGATAGAACAATAAAGTTAAACAGTAATGAGCTTGATTAGCACTTAGTTGTTGATCATTTAATAATAGCAAGTACTGTAAGCAACCTATGACCTGTTTGCCAGACAAGGCAAAGTTTAGCAAATAACAATATTACCCCTTTGTAAAAGTAGGTAGAAATACAGTTTATTACCGAGACAGGAAAATTGCTCAGCAAAACTAGTTATAGGGGCTGTTAGTATGGAATGCCATTTTTGAAAAATGGCATCAGTGAGTTAATTTTCTAAGTGGTTATATTTACACTGTCACTTAATTTTATTAATCGAAATAAAAAATTCAAGACTTTGTAGTTTCTAACCTCTTTATGTTTAGATGAAGATGTTGTGCTGGCATGTGATGAAGAATCACTTCGAGGACTGCTTCTGTCATCTTTTTTATGAGAATCTTTAAGAACTTTTTCTCTGGGTGATAAATCTCCATTCACAGGTGAACTGTCCTGAAAAGGGGAAAGCAAAACAAGACCAAAAAAAAAAATCAAACATTTTTCAAATTATTCTGGAAACATGTCAAATTACAATCTTAATAAAATAATGAATTATTCTTTTAAGGCCATGTTAAAAATCAAATTCAAAATTAAACATTCAATGCAAAAATGTTGAGTAGTAAACAACTTATTAAAAATACTAGCTTTTTAAGTAAACTGTGATATCACAGGTAGGATTTATTTAAAAAAAAGTCAAAACTTCCATCTATTCTAATAACTTGATATAAATACTTGTAGTAGATAGGGGAATGAAACAATTGTATTTTTAGTAATGACAGGATCTTAACTGGCGATATACAAGGGAAATGAACTGTCAACCTATTTTTTACAATAGAAATCCACTGCAAACGAGGAAAAATAAGATTATCAGTATTCAGAAATTAATGCAAGTGTTACAGACAAAACAGGGCTTTTATATTTCTTTTTTCATTATTCTACCCTTTAATGCAAGATTATTTTTTTTATGTACAGTGACAGTGTTTTTCATTTTTTTTATTTTTTTTTTAAATGTATTTAAAGTCTAATGGAATGATAGCATAAGTAAAACTCTGAAATAACTGACATGTTATTGATGATTTCAATACTCACTTTATATATCATACTTACTTCTGCAACATCAACAACCAGGTCCTGGTCACTTTTCTCCCCATCACTGTCCTAAAAAAACAAAACAAAACAAAAAAAAAAAAAAAAAAAACTCAAATAAACCTTAAAAATCTTCATAAGTTATAATCAAAGCTATAAACAGATGCAACTGATGTTTTGCTGAGAGAGAAAGAGAGAAAAAAAAAGTTCTGTGGTTACAGCTAGAGCATTTTTATTTACAGAAAAGAGAAAACTTATTTTTATAGAATATTTGTCAATATTTCAGACCAGTATTTCTTTCATCTTTATTTCAGCTGCTTTCTATTGTAACAACTCAGATTATCATTCTACTGTTAAGTAATAGTGCAAATTAAAATAAGAAATAAGCATTTGGTAAGTCTTGAACCAGTATCCCTTTTGTCTAGGGAAACATACCTTACTATGATAGGTATTCTTATTGACGATAATAAATCCTAATTATGAGAGCTTTATCCTATTTACCAACCCCTCCGCTCGGGCAGAATATGACACAAGGTCAATTTTTTTAAGCGGAGTTTCACAGGTTTGAATTCAGTTTTCCTTCTTCTAGACTAGTTGCCTCACCAAGGCTGAAGAACCTAGTCTGTCCTACTATTTACCCATAGCTGGAGGGAGAATAATTGGATTCATACCTTTCCCAAGGGTATTAGTGCTATGTGAAATGCAATCAGTCTCGTCCAGGATTTGAACTCGTGTCATCGTGTCCAATTCCTACGACGATAACCATTACACCACGGGCACCTCCATAAAATTATGAGAGCTTTATGGCTGACAGAAGGTTTCCACAACTCTCTTCTTTTTAAAATTTTAACTTTAAAAAGGTGTGAGGCAGCAGGTGAGGTGACATCATTTTAATGGAGTGTGTCAGTTGTAGGTTGATGACCAAGATGGGCCTGATAAATTACCACCATTTTTTCAGACAAGGTTTCCCTTCTATCATTCTAAGTCTCCTTAATGCCTTTGTACTCTATTTTATGTAAATTCATTGTTTCCTCATAGATTCATTTCATCTATTGGGAGAGAGAAAGAAAAAACTAAAATTCAAAAAACCCAGATTAGATGGCCAAAAGAGTTTGATGTAGAGCTACCAAATTTAGTATGCATCTCAATTAGATTCAGGAAAAGGTTTTTCTTATGAAGGACTTGGGAGGAGGGCTCTCATCAAAACAGGGGTTTCTAACAAGCAATATTCTCATTCAGTTAAACCAAATTAGCTTTATATATAGTTCTTCAAGCTGAAGAACTGAAATAATTACATAGCATAATTGTTGAGTCAGGACTAATAATCAAGACAAAAAACTAGAATATTAAATTAGTAAATCTTCAAGTATTACTCATTCAAAAATATAATTAGTGAATCATTTTTGTTAAATGAATTTACTTTTTATAGAAACAATTGTTTGTAACCACCATTTGGTATAAATTTTTAATTGAAAGATGTTGAGAAAAATGAAATAAGTAGAAAGGATTTTTGACATGTATATTCATTTCATCACAACTATAATGCAAGTTTAGATAACTCCATACACAATGTAGATAGACACATCAGCTAGATCATTTCATAAATCCTACCTGTGATATTACAAGTTATATGAACAGCTAGTAATTTGATATCAACTGGCAGTTTTTTGTTTTAAGTCAATTTCTTCACTTACTCAACATTTCTGCACTTCTTTGGCTAGAATTAAAACTTTGAACATTTTGCAAACCAGTTCTGATTCTGTATAGACTTAACTTCTAGAACAATGTAACAACTTTTGAAAATTATTTGAGTAAGAGCTTACGTTCGGCTTTTCTTCAGCTCGTCGTTTCTTTGAATTCTCATTAACTTCTGGTGATCTGCTTCGATGTCTGTACTTTTCACGGTCAGCTGGAGATGCAGATGCTCTCTAGGGAAAGAGACAAAAAATAAAGTCAGGCATTTTTTTTGCATATATCTATGGGTTCTAAAATAGTTATATTTGCTCTTAACTCATAGTATGCACTAGATAAAAGTGAACATACCGAGAAAAAAAAGTATGTGTGTGTGTGTGTGTATATATATATATATATATACATACACTGCTCTATGTGGAACATCTATCATTGTTTATAAGGTTTTAAAAAAAAAATCTACTGCTACCCTAACAACTATATTAATATCATAAGGACTATTTTACTTGCACTCTCTCTCTCTATATATATATATATATATATATATATATATATATATATATACACAGATAGGTAGAAAGGGTAGTAAAGAATGGGGAAAAATATTTTTAACATGTGAACTAAGAATTTAAATATAGCAGTTCAGTGTCTACAAAAGGAATAAAATGCTACAGAAAAGAAAAAAGATGGCATTTCACTTTTAAAAATGCAAAAACATTTGAAAATTTCTGTATAAAAAATTTCAAATCTTTACATTATTTTTTCAAATGTTTTAATGTCTTTTCAAATGGGTTTTCAGTCCCCTTGTGTGTGTATATATATATATATATATATATATATATGCATATATATATATATATATATATATATATGAGAGAGAGATACACTGACACAGAGACCTATGTGGAACATCTGCCATTGTTTACAAGATTAAAAATACCTTTACCCTAACCATTGTTATTGATATCACAGGAACTGTATATATATATATATATATATATATATATATATACATACACACACACACACACAGACACACACATCCATGCACACAGACACACACAAGATGCCTCAAAAGTGATCAAAAAATTTTAAAATTGAGTAAAAGTTTTGTTTTAATGATTTAATTTTCTTTTTAGAATATAAACTAAGTAAATTCATCTATGTGATAAAAAGAATAAATAAATAAAATTCTCCATAAACATGCATTTCATTTTTAAATATCTAATGACAAATATTAAGATACAAACATGTTAATACAGGGGTTTCCAACCAATTTTGAGCATGCCCCACTTTAGGATTTCTAAAATTCTGATACTGCCTTGTAATATCTAATTCTTACATATTCAAAATTTTGATACAATTCACATGAATGAAGCTTAAAAACTGTTAACTTGGTCTCTAAACAAGCCTCACCAAAATATTACCATGCACCCCACATTGGGATTTACAGTGTTAATAACTATCTTGAATATTGAGCACTGTTATGAAAGAGAAAGTAACAGAACACATTTTGATATTCTTGCCAAATACTTAAAAAAAAAGCATGTCAAAAAATTTGGAGAAAACTGTAATATTCTCCAAAAATCATTCCTATAGAAATTATCTTCTGTTTATCTAAAAGTTACCTAAAGAATAAGTTCCAAAGAAGGAACAATTAGCAGAATAACTCAAAACTATAGACAGCATCTTCTAAAAAAAAAAAAAAAAAAAAAAAAAAAAAAAAAAAAAAATCGCCTTATGGTAGTTCTTTTTGATTTTTAAATCAAATAAAAAAAAAAAATAAAAAAATTTAGTATTGAAGATACACCAAATTTTAACCAAAAGGGATGACATCATACAAAATGATACTCAATTTTAACCGTTTTCTTTTATTGCCTTAGTTTTATTAAATAAAAAAAAATTGCATCCAAGGCAATTTTCTAATAGGCAGAAACTATATATATATATGATAGAAAATAATGAGATAGAAATAAAACTTTCAATTACACTTTACAGGAAATCCTGAACTTCATTAAAAGGGAGACAACCGACCATCATGAATATAAAGAGGTTAATTTTGAGGGAAATTAGTTGCCTTGTCAATACCAAACCAATGAGATCTTATTAAACATACGATTTCACTGAAGATTTTTTCAAGATAATCTGTGATATAATCTAAAAATTTTAATATTTGAATTGAGAAAGAAACAAATGACAGCAAATCATGCAAACAATCAAAAACTAAAAACTGAATTAAAAAAAAAAAAAGGTACAAAAAGAAAAAAATTCTTTAAACACACTTTGTTTAGTAATCCAAACAAAACTAAGAAAGGAACACCTTGTTAAATTTTTTTTAAAGCCAATTAAGACTAGTATCTGTCTCATAATAGAAATTACAATTAGTGTATGAAATCTGTCTGCAAATCTAACAACTATTTTAGTACATAGTAAAAGATGTCTATAAAAATCTACATACAAAAATTCTAATCAGCCATTAGTTTTAATCCAAAAGCAAAATACGTGGTTAATAAACACCAGGAAAGTTTTAATGTAGCTTCTCATTAACTAAATCTGATGACAATAAATAATTTTCCCACAGTAACAGTAGTCTCTGATGATATTGATGCTTCTATTTAGGAACAAGTTAGGGATTCCAATTAGGATTTCATAATTATTACCATAAAAAAATATCAAAGTGACCGAATGTAAACTACTCAAAATTATTCAGTTGCAAATTAGAATGGAAATTGCTTGATTATCTAAGAACACTAAGTTTATTGCCCTAATAAAAATCTTGCTATGAATTTGCAAACATGGATTTAAGTAATATATAAATTTAAAAACAGATTTAAAAGAAAAAAAAGAAAAAAAAAAAAGGAAGCTAATCTAACTTTTTAAAAATAATTTTATATCACAGATTATCGTTTCACAAATAACATTAAATCATAAAAAAAAACTGTTGGCACAAGCAAGATAGATTGATATTTTTTGATAGACTAGAGAGTAACATGGCTCAAGCCAGTCTTGAAGCAAATTCATTAGCAGAATGTGTGATCTTCATAGGTACCTTTACTGTTAATCTAAGCCACACTTGGTAAATAACTATGATTATTTTAAAAAAAAAAAAAAAAAAAAAAGGGGTGGGGTGGGGAAAAGAAATCTTAATATTATTTCAGAACATTCAAAGAGAAATGAGAAAATTTCATAGCCAATGATAAAAATGTTCACCATTTTAATCTTAGCATTATCTATGCAACAAAAATCCAACTATAAGCACTGCAAGACATTTTTGTTACCTGTAACCAATATTTTAAATTTAGTTTATGTACTTGTTCATGAAATACCCCCCCCCACACCGCCAAGAAGACAAAACAAAACATTGAATTTACAGATTTCCAAGTTTTTTTTCTATCAATCCATGTGGAATTTTGAAGTAAGTTTTTAATGTCGATTGATTTTTGGCTTTATTCTCTATGCTAGTAAATAACTGTACAGAGTTATAAATATAGAATCTATGAAATTTTAAAATGGAGAAAAACAAAAATAAAATCAGTTAAACATGAAATTAAAAATTGTTTTCATTGTCAGTGTTCAATGTAACCACCATTCTGGTTTCAGTATAATCAAAATTTTAAAAAATGAATTTTTAAGCACTGCAAAACATTTTGGGGAAAATTTCCAACATTCTTCTATATCTAGAAATTGCTGTTTTGGATAAACAAAGAAATTGATACTGGTTTCTGCTTTTTTGTAAGAAAGGTACCAGAACATCCTTACACTTACATATTACACCAGGAGAAAGTGGTGGGGGGAGTTTAATTGTCCCAATAATTCTTTCAGTGATATGTAAATAAATTATAAATTTAGTCTAAAAAGCAAAACAAAGTCTTTTTTTCTAAATTGTACATAACATTGTTAGAAAATGAGGAAAAATAATTAATATTTGTTTATAGAAGCTTGAAAAGCAAGCAAAAAATAAAAAAGGCACAGCAACACTTGTATGGGTCAATGCAAACTACACGCACACACACACAAGCAGTTTAGGTGGGTGTTTATAAGGATATTTTTTCTTGATTTAGAGCAAAAGGGGAGGGTATATATTAAGTGAACTTCCTAGCAAAAGTATGTGTACCTTAACTTTGCAGAGAGGCAACGACGAAGAGCCGCTGAAGCCAACGATGTGACCCCACTGGAAGAGAGAGAAAGAGAGAGTTTAAGTCTCTGTTGAGCTAGACAGTTTGAGCTGAAGAAAGCTGAGTGTGTAAAGATAGATAAAAAGGAAGGTGAAGTTGTACACTGGGGAGAGGTTAGAAATAAGAGATCGAAAATTCATTACTTTTTGTTGTATGGTGGGAGTAGGATTATACATTGAGATGTGTGTGTGTGTATATATATATATATATATATATCTCAAATCTATGTTATATTTAATATTGAACCAAGGAACACTAAACTATTAATTTCCATACAAGTTTCCCAGTTTTGTTATATGAGAAGTTGTCGAAAAGTTCAAGGCCTGGTGAAGAAGGCAATGACCAAGTGCTATTCTGTATATTTATTCAAAAGGTTCAGAAGGTTTTATAGCCCCAGTCGGCTGGGGTTGTAAAATACACTGACTGCACCTCAGTAGAGAGGTGAGAACACTCCAATGAGTGTTCTGGATATGACACTAAACAACCTGATGGTAAGGTTCCAGTAATACTGGAGCTTTGGCGAATGCAGAGTACCTCTTCATTGCCATTGCTTCCAGGTCCACTTTGGCTCGGAGTGGTAGCACCTGATACAGTCCTATCTATGGGTCAAATAGAAGTAAACTGCATACTTATGCTAAACTGAATTGTTTAAAATAGAACTGTTTTTGACATTGAAACTGTACTAACACTAAACTAAATTATTTGAAATAGAACTGACATTTAACTGTGCGTGGACAAAAACTATACACATACTAAACTGAATTGCTTGAATTAGAACTACTTGACTAAAGTGAATAGCTTGAAATAGAAATGTTTTTGACAATTAAATTGTGTACTCATGCTAAACTGAATTGTTTGAAATAGAACTGATTATTTGTATAAAAATGAATTCAGCATTAAATAACTGAAAGGTTAATATGTCATAAAACCAAAACAACCATTAACACATGAACCCCAACTTTTCAACACCCCCTCATGTATACGCGATAATATTACTGCTGAACACTAGTTATGGCAAAAATTTTCAATATCTACCAATAGAATTACAAGTACCCCCTACAAAAGCCACAATTTTTGTATGTGTGTGAGAGCATGTATGTGTAATATCTGTTTAAGAGTTATACGTATGTGCGTGTATGTAATAAGTTATCAAACAAATGTTACTGGTCACAAGATTGAGAAAAAAAAAAAAAAAAAAAAAAAATGAAAACAGAAAACACTAATTGATTTCATAAACACTGGATAAAAACTATTTTATATTATACTAGCTTGTACTTCTTGGAGAGGGTGGAGTCATTTCACCCATGTGTAAAAATTAGGCACGCTTCAATTTTGTTTAATCTTTTCAAAACTTCTTAGTAAGGTTGAGAGACTTTTTAGCACTTGTATGTGTGTGTATATATATATACACATATATATATACACACACACACACACGTGAGAGTAGTACGAAAGTGGTTTGTACAGACATGATTTCTGAAAAAACTACCAATGTCAATCCTTGTTTAATAAATAAATAAATAACAAAAAGATTCCCCTTCACACTAAATCCTGTTTTAAGCAATGCACAAAGTACCTGCAAGCAGAGATGCCCAGCAAGCTAGTCTCAAAAGTCACTATTAGTAAGTTAGATTCTAAGTTCTCCACTGTTGTAGACTTGTGCTATACTAGGTAAAATGTAGAAAATAAACATTTAGACAGAGATTCTTTATAAATTCTAAACATTCTATGATCCAACAGGCTAACATATACCTGATTTAATAAAAAGATAAAATTCTACATTAGTCCCAAAATAGTTATTACATCTAGATTTGACATTTATATGTAAATATGACAACTGTAAAAATTCAATAGAATTATGTAAAAATACAAATATAACTAAGTAGAAAAAAATTAAAAATATGAAAATGATATATTCTTCATCTTTTTAGACCACTAACCCTTTCCAGATGGAAAAGCCAAACATGTACATTTGTTTACAACTTGATATAACACCAATTAGCCATAAATGTTACTGAGTCAGACCAATATAGTTATTTTCATGTAGCAGCAGCATGCTTCAAAATAATCATTAGAATTTTTATTGATAGATATTTTAATATCATGAAATCCAGACAAAAACTTATGAATTTGTAGGAAGCCTTACAAGTCATTCTTGTGACAATGAGTTTGAAGGAGAAATATAGATTTATTTCTGATGACTTTCAAAAGCAATTTCTTCTTTGATACAATTGTATTCGCAAAAAAATTGGAATTTTTGTTAACTTTATTACATTTGTTTACCATTGAAATAAACTGACCAGATATTCATGAGTAAAAATGTCAACCAGAGAGCTTTAGTATCATTTTCCCAGATTATAATTAAATTTATAATTTTATTATAATTTAAACTACCTTCTAACTGGTAAAATTTAGAAATAAACTAGAAGCAAAATGTTCTGATTTTTTTCTTATAGCCTTTGTGGAACCAAAAAGCCTATGAACAAATGAAGTAGAACACAAAGAAAATATTTCTACTTTAGAGTTGTCTTTTTTTTTTTTTTTTTTTTTTTAAATATAAAATTTACAAAAAGACCAGAGCTGGGACATGATGACTGTTTGTTTGGTCCCTGAGTTTTATAGTTAAAAAAAAAAAAAAATTCTAAAAATTTCAAAATTCAGATATTTTAGATTTAAGTTTAATTTTTCTTGTACATTACTATACGGCTTAGAAGAAATAAATACACTTGTTAAATTTAGTATATGAAATTTATACATGTTACAATTATTATGAGAGAGTTTGTAAATAAATAAAAGATATAATGAACACAATCCTATCAGAATATATTGGATATAGAGGAGTTAACTTGTGTAGATACCTCATAGAATTACCTCAAGACTAGTTAAATTTAGAAATAAATTCAGTCAGGAAAGGTTTTAATGCACATTTTTTTAAAACAAATGGTTGACTTGTAAAGTCATAAATGTGCTCAATTTGCTGATTCAAGAAAAACATTTACAGTTCATTCAGATTTCTAAATATTGATTTGTGTGTGTTTGTAAGTGGAGGTGATGAGGAGGTTGGTGGTGGTGAATGAATTTACACACACAACTTCAATCTTCCTTCTGGTTATTTTTTCTTTTTAATGAAAACAGAAAAATATTTGGGTTCCTTGTAATAAACTAATAATTAGTTGCTCCAGGAATTGGTATACAGTTAATTGGAGAAGAAGAAGAAAAAATTTGAATTAGGCACAAATCGATTTGTAATAGAAGAGAATTAATCCTATTTAAAAACAATTTTTTCTTGATCTCATATCTAGTATTTCTTTTTTTTTTTTATTAAAGAAAAAAGAAATCAAGAAATTTAAAGAAAAATAACCAAATTAACACACAAGAGAATAAAATACAATTTCACACTGTAGTAATAACAAATTACTATGAGGAGATAATATATATCCTGACAGGGAAAAGCACATATCTTTGTTTAATATACATTCCTTCTATATTATCAGTTTTATTTCTAAGTATTTACCCAGCCTCTCCACCATGAGAATGGTGTGACACAGGGTTTATTTTAATCAGAGTAAAGCTCATTTGAATTCAGAGTAGTCCTTTTTTTCTTGACCGATTGTCTTACCAAGGCTAGAGTACCCAGTCTGCCCAACTATTTAACCATAATTGAGATGGGGGAGACAGATGGATTCATGTCTTTCTTCAGGAAATTACCCCAAAGTGAAATGCAAACAACTTTTTCCAGGATTTGAAATTGGGTAGCTGATTTAATTTCCTATGACAATAATCATAATGTAAAGGGTGCAGAGTTTTCTATGTATGTTACTATAATCCAGCAAAGAAAGAAGAAAAAAGAAAAAAAGCCACACTGTTACAAGATCTTTTTTAAACATAATACTTTTAAAATGATCTCAGAGAATACAGCAATTTGCAGCTTAATAACAGTATAAGATCTGCATTCAATCCTAACCTAATCATAATTTCTCAAGGGAGATTACTACTAAAAGGCTAAATCAAGAATACTTCCTCTTATTTGCAAGTATGATATTAATTCAATAAATGGGGTATAAACACATTAGGTTTACTTGACTACCAAAACTGATCTTCAGGCAAATTAATTTAAAAATGGGAATACACACACATATAAAAGTATGAGAGGGAAAAGACAGAGAGAGAAAGGAATTAGCAGTAATAAATAAATTAAAATGCTAGTGTTGAGAGAGGACACTGCATGTGACAAGCAGGACACCCCCAAAGAAACTTTGTTAGAGTGGGTGGGTAGATAAAATAGAAGCTGAAACTGATAATGTTTTGGAGTAGATGGGGAGTGAAGCTTGAACAGTAAGGGATATTGACTGATTAGAGTAGCAAGAAATGGCACACTGTAGTTGCCACAGACATTGAGGAAGGTTCAAATCATCTTAGTGTAATTGGAAGTTATAGCCAAGAGAAAAAGTCCAATACAATGAAGTCCATTTTGTCTTCATTTAAGTAAGACAATCAACAGTGCCACTGACTGATGGTGTTTGTATAGGAGAGGGAGGGGGGGGAAAGAAGAGAAATAAAATCTAAATTCAGAAGTAGGAGATTATATTTAAGCAAAGAGAATCATAAAAGGAGGATATGTGTATGTGTCCACTTGTCTATGTCCATTTTAGTGTGTGCCTATGTGCATATATATATATATTTCAGATAAAAATAAGCTGTGTAAGGGGGTTGGTGTTATATGGTGTGTAGCTTGTCTAATCCAGTGCCAGTGGCCATTAACAAACACAGGAATTGTGAATGCCAGCAATGACTGTTTGCAGAGATCTATTCCACCAAACAAAGCAGTGTATGCGTGTGTGCATACACAAGTTGATTTGTGCGTGAGATAGGGAGAAAGAGAAGAAATAAAAAGTAAAAAGAGAAGGGAAAATAAAAAAAGGAAAAAAGAATGGGGGGGGGGGAGAAAAAGTAAAAAAAAAAAAAGGTACCCTAGATAGCAAATATTAGCTTTTCACTTCAGGGGCAAACATCTAATATCTTGTAATAACACTTGTGTGAGCCCAGTGTTTGAGTTTCACACCAAATTCCTGCTACTTATCGTAATTCAGTTGGTGGGGAACAGAGAGAGAGAGAGAAGCAGCTCCCAGGCGGTAGCCTGCTTATATTGACACTGCCTGTGGACTCAGTGCAAACAAATATGGGTGGGAGAAGGAAAAAAAGAAAAAGAAATAGTAGCCATAAATGAAGGAGAAAAATTGGAAAGGTGAGATAGAATGTGGTTAAAAAAAAAATATTGATAGAAAGAAAAAAAAAAAAAAAAAGAAAAATGATGGGGAAGAAACAAAATAGAAACCCCTCTTTCCATTTACCCACAATGCTTTGCACACAAAAGAGTTTGTGATAGCAGAATATAACTGTTGTTGATGATGGCTGCTCTTGACTGGACTTGGGAAGTCATTGAATGAATATGTCAATCTCTTTCCTTTTGCAGTAGTGTGTATAAGCCATAAAGATTGATGGACAGAGGCATTAGTGGTGATGGAGTGATGGGAGTGGGGGTTCAGTTGCCCTCAGCAACCTAGTGATTGTAAAAGGAATGAGGTTGGTATCTTGGGCAGGGCAAAGTTGAAATAAATACATATAGTAACAAGATATCACTTTTGTGATGAGAGAGAGAAGCACTAACTAAGAGAGAAGTTAAGTTGGGAAAATAGAAGAGAAAGAAATTACATGGAAAGATCACTCCCCACCTTTAAAGAGGGGAGCAAAAAGTGATTATTTCTTCAATCAACATTTAATAAATGCAGACCATGTAAGGATAGCAGAATCTGACACATGGTCATCACTTTTGTTGTTTTTTGTTTAACATCCAAGACACTATTCGAATGCAAGGTCACATTGGTACTTATCCAAAATAGCCCATTCAGGAAATGTCTTTGGTAATATACAATGGCTGACTGAACGACTTTCAATATGTCAATTTCCTCAATGGGCTATTCTGGACAAATACGCATCACATTTTATGGTAGTGTGTCCATATATTGATAAATTTTGCTCAGCCATTGCTACAGAAATCAGAACCTACTCCTGACTTTTCCTTAGTGTGATGAGGAGTTGCTATCTAAGAGGTGGATCTGATTCCTGAACTTAAACTATTCATCCATTTGAGCCAAAAACCAAAGATGCGTTGCCATTTAGTTTAGCACAAGGTCAGATATATGGGGTACTCAATGAAAAATTGAATTAATAATGGTCTGCTAACCTAGTTAGCAGACCATTATTAATTCATGTAAGGCATACGTCAATTTCTTTAACTGGTTATTTTAGACAAGTACCAATCACAACTAAATTTCTGCATCTGTTTATAATGAAATTATTGGGAAATGGGACATTTTAGCATAAACTTTTAGATGAGATATCCAAGTTTTTCCCAACAATGAAAGGGAATTTGGTTTCGATTTGACTCAGCCACTGGGAGCTGAGTTAGATCTGAATTTTTAAAAAAATATCCCTAACACCAACTACTACAATTACATCCTTTGTGTTTTGAAATCAAATCAGCACTTAAAAGATTTCTGCATGGGGAATAATTAGATTTTAATAAAAAGAATTTAAATTGTTAGGAAGATTTTGAAAAGTTACTCACTTCTCACGAAAAATCTGCCATGAATGGTAAGTAAAAAAAAAAAATGCATCAAAATTAAAAGCATTCCCTCCCAAAAAAGCCGAGTTATTCTATAAAAACTTGCTAGAAGAATTAATTTAAGTCTGTTATCATTTCATATAATTCTTTGAATTTCCTTTAAAAAAAAAAAAAAAAAAAAAAAAAAATTACATATACAAAAATTTTCATTCACAATTTGTTCAATTACTAATGAAATAGAACTCTTTCAATACAGATTAATTTCTTTTTCTTCTTTAAGTCCACATTAAGTAAAAATGAACAAATTTAGAAGAAATATATTATACAACACACTTCTGACTGTTATATGCGATGTGATTCCTTCCACCTGGGCAGTGTTGGGTAACCCTTCTAGTGTGTATGTGAGAAACTAATAGAAGACAAATGGAGTGAATATCTGCTGGGTTTGTTTGGCTAAGTTGCTGCTGTTTGCAGGTTAAACATTGTTCAGACTGGGAAAACAAGGGGGTGGGGGAAAGAAAGATGGAGGATGAAGTTGGAAAAGACAGCATATAGTGGAGAGAAGGGTAAGGAGTAACAAGGCAAAATGAGGAGGAGGAAAAAAAAAAGTGAACATGGGTGTGATGATGGGGAGGAAATTAAAAAGTAAAAGGTAAAGGAGGGAGGGAGGGAATAAAGACATAGAGAATTAATAGCTAAAATTAAAGCATGTCAGATGATTTGTTTTCCAGGGAAAAAGGTGGTGGGGAAGGCATGAGGAATTGGTAGTTATTTGTCAGGGAATAGAAAGTGAATACAACAAAGCATCAAGGGAAGGGGAAGAAAAAAGAGGAAATAAAATCTTTGATATAGTTCACATGTATGTATATGCATTTCATTTGATATTCTTGAACACTAAGTCTTTCTTTAGTGCAAATCGATAAGAGAATCGCGAAAATTTTCAATTAAAAAAAAATTCATAATCCCAAATATCTTTTTGAGTCATAATTTGACTAAATTTTTCATGAAAGTTCTTACAATGAAGAATAACAAAGGAAAAACTTCATACACACAGACTTTGGCTATTAATGTCCTAATTGAAAGTTTAACTATTGATTCATGGTAACAATATCATTTATCTATAGAATAAATATTTGAAGAGTTACTCCAAGCTCTTAGTATTATGTTTGAATTTCAACCTTACAAAATTATTCATCAACTGATAGCATTTTCTTTTTTAATGTAAAAATTATTTCCAAATTTACCTTAGACATGAGTAATGTATTGTCCATAAAAAAAGTACAATTTCATTTTTAAAACAAAAAGTTACATTTTCTTCTAAACCAGGATTTTACCATTTCTAGTGGAACATTATAAACTATATGGATATTGCTAGCTATTATTCATTATTAAACTCTACAGTATGAAACTGCCTCTAACCAAAACATCAAGCCAAAATAAGTTCTAAAATAGGGAACATGGTTTTACTAACAATTTTAATCATTAAAACCATGTTCCTAATCTTACAACTTGTGTACTTATTTTTGAACTGCTATATATTCAAATTTTGTGTGATAGAATTAGGTAATAAATTATACCTAATAATATGGTTTAATTTTATGTTCATTTGAAATAATGAAATTCTTGTATCTAAGGTTTTAATGGCATATCAACCTTATTTAATGCCAAAGCCATCACTGTAGAAGAATAGCAGTGGTACAATTCAACCCATAGTACAGAGGGGGATAAACAAGTTCATACTCTATCCAAGAGTATTAACCTGAAAGTTATGTATATATTTGTAAAGTAAATCTGTCATAAGAAAATCGTATAGAGCTATTTTGCTGGTGGTCTAGTGTTAATAGAATGATATATTTGGTTTGTGGATCAGTATCAATCTAATTTTTGAATTTATCTCAGATATAAGTTATTATTTCTTGAAAGAAAATGTATTCAAGCCACAAGATGTTTAAAATACCTCAATGATCTAAGTAAATAAGTAATAATAATAAAAAAAGGAAGAATTTTAGAAGGGAAGTCGCTCAGTTGTGAAGCCATTTGCCTGACAAAAACATCAACAGAGTGGTGAGCCAATGTCCAATCCCTCAAGTATTAATTTCCGATGGTGCCACACCACAAACACATTGTTTATACATACAAGCCATCTAGCTATTTAGTAAATATCATATACAGTCTAAATTTGAAGTCAACCAGACAAAACCTATTCAGACAAATAAAGTCTTCACAAGAGTCTAACTTGGAAACAAGAAAGCAGAAAAAGATTCTAATCCCTCAAATGTTTATAATTTGAAAAAGAAAAAAAAAAAAAATTATATAATCAGAGATTAAGAACTTCCTCTAAATTTCAAGATTTTAAAAAAGAAACCCTATGTATGGCACTAAACTGTATTTAGTAGTGAGGTTCCAGTAATGAAGCTATAAGGAGTGTAGAGTCACAACTTTGTTGCTTTTTAGACCCAGGTCCATTCTGACCTGTGTGGTATTAGGGTCCCATCTATAGTTCAGATCTGCTCGAGATCATGAAGTGGTAACTTGTTTAAAATCATTGCAGAAATACATTTTTGTACTTGGAAACCATAATTGTTGAATTGACTTTGATATAAATTAACCCAACAATAATTGACATGCTGTAAAACCAACCAAAAAACTAGAAAACATCCTTTTGCAAATTTTTTTGAAAAGAATATATATATGTAAATAAACTTTATGATTTGATAGAGACTGGAAGCAGTAAGAAAGAATCTATTTTAATTAGGATTAAGTTAATAAGAGACTGTTCTTATTTCTTAACACATGAGCATATTTACTCTGATGCACTCACCCACTTCAATTTTATTCAGGAGTATATAGATAGTTGTACGAATACAAATTTTTTTTCTGACTTTGGGCACTGTAAGACATTTTTTTCAAAGTGCTAAAAAAATAGAATAAAAAAAAAATTAAAAAAACTTATTTTCTATAAAATCTTTATTTCTGAAAGTATTTAGTCCAAAGTGATCAAGAGAGAGAGGTCAGCATTAAAGACTCATTAATGCTATTCTTCATAGTTTAATAAATGTAATTCTTATTAAAAAAAAAAAAAAAAAAAAAAAAAGAAAAAAAAAAAGACAAAGTAAATCATACACAGCAATTTCTAATGGTAATTAACAAAACAATAGATGTTTAAGTGACCATGTTAAACATCTAGTGAAATCAGTTCAAGCTCCTCCTCATGTCCACACTAAGACTCATCAGTAAAAACATTTCTATAATTGTTTTTAAGAGTTAAAAATAGAAAGTGGGGAAGGAAAAAACTTTAAAAAAATCTTTTTAGCCTAAATAAAAATTGTAGGATTAAGATGAATGAGTTAAGTCCCTTTAATTTCTTATGCAAATACATTATGGACGGAAAATAAAAACAGCAACATTGAATAAGGGTTTCAATTTACTCAAGGTTAAACGTGCAAGTCATGTGAAGAGTGATTACAATAAATAATCACAGTACATCAAAGCATGATTTGATACATGAAGGTAACTATTAAATACTCAACAGAATCCTTCATTCCTTACTAAATAGAACAATAACAGTAATGTCACCATAGACAGCTATTGTAACGGGAACAACAGATTCATGGGTCTTGAAGTTTACATAATTTTTTTTTATATTACAAGTAATGACTAACATTAGACAGAGATCGTATTTATATAATATTTGAATTTCATTAGTTCTCACAAAAAACTAAACAGATTCTCTTTGTCAAATACCCGATTAAAAAACAAAAACTAATCAATTAAGCCCCCCCTTTTAAAAACAGTAATAAATAACAGAAATAGTAAAAAGAAAAATTAAACAGAAAACATGAAGTGGATATTGCAAATAGAGTTGCTGTATTGAGAGTGGGAGAGAGATTAATAGACAGACTGTGTACATCATTAAAATGGCATCAGTCGACTGCAAAGCAGAGCAGACATCAAAGTAATAATGTTTCTTTTGAAGAAACAAACATCAGTCAACTCAATTGCTTTGGGAATTCAACAGCTCTCATCTTGTCTTCCACCCCATAGCTCTCTTCCTTGGAGAAGGCGTTCATTCAAATACTGGAATAATCCAAATAAACGGTGTGTGTGTGTGTGTGTATATAGACAGCAGGGAGTATATACATAATGGTATATACAATAATGTCAACAGGTGAGCAAAGAAAAGAAAATGTTGATGAGAGAATATCATGGAAAAATTGGTATATAAAGCTTTAATGAACTTTTTCTACATCCAAGGTGGTTGGGGGGGGGGGCAGCCTGTTGTAGTTTTCAAAAGGTCAATTACTTGTGAATTTGATCCTCATGGAGGTATTTCACATACTAGTGCCAAATCTAAGCAATGCTTAGTTTTATTTTAATTTTTTTAGGGTGCATTGTGTAGAGTAATCATTGATAAGCAAACGTCATAGATCCTTACAAGTTCAAATCTAAGTGGATGTACCATATACCACTGACCTTGTACTCCAAACTAAACTAATCTGATGTTGGTGAAAATAAGTTTTTGTGTACATATGAAATTAAATTCAGTTTAATTAGTAAATAGAATTTTCTGTAAATACTGCACAAATTAGCTTATTAAGTAATGAGCTTGTCCAGTTTATGATTATAGTACATCTTTAACATATAAAAAAAATCAAAAATTTTATTCAAAACCAAAAGCTACTTGGATTTTATTGTTTTAGTGGAATATATGATAAAAATAGATATTACTAGGCATTATTTATAATAAAAAATTATAGCATTGACACTATTATATATATATTACCTGGTAGTGTCTGTGATTCTGGGTTTCATGTGTTATACATGAAACCCAGGGTCACAGACACTGTGTGTGCATGTATAGTATATGAGTGGTGTTTTTTTTTTTTAGGTCTCTACAAATTGATTCCATTTTTTTGGGTAGAGTCTCACTGCTCAAGTTAGGTAATAATAACCTAATAATTGTGAAGAGTGTTTTCTATTGACTACCAAACTAATGTAGACCTATCATATGTGGTATGCATACTTATTCAACTCGGGTTAAAAAAAAGTTCCCAATAGAGAAAGGGTGATCTCATTGAAGGAAGTCTATGATAATAAAATAACAGGAAGCCATATTGATGCAGGATTTAACAAATTATACAGAATTTAAATTTACAAACTTCAAAGAAAAACAATCAAATCATTTTTTCTCAAAGTAACTTAGTTAAACATTAGATTTACAGGTAGTTCAAGAAAATCAAATTGCATTATTACTTAACTAGCATGAACAATTCTGACAAAAATATTCAAATTGATAAATATCTGTAGTTTCATTCTCTTAAAATATTTTCGATCAGCATTTTTTGCAGAACTTCTAATATAAAAATATTGTTAAATTTTTCCCATTATGTGGATCTATTTTTTGTTCAGTGTTAAGATTACAAAATCAGCTACAAAACTCCACTTATCTCTTACCTAACAGATGTAGAGTAATGGTTAACAAGTTAGCTTAGCCAATTATAACAAATGTTCCATTCTATATTTGTGCCAACTTAGTCTAGATAAATAAATCTGCAAAATATTTGTAAGAGATATGTATAAATAATGTGAATAAATAATAAAATGAAGTTAATACAACTTGCATTAAAAAAAAAACAACAAAAAAACATACAGCTACTACATATATTTTTCTTTCTAAACCATGAATAAAGTTGCATTTAAAACTAATTTACCATTAACTTTTTCATCATAGTTTCACAAAATACTAATCAATCCTCTAACATATGTAGAGAGTTTCAAAAAGAGCTTTTGTTAAAAGAACTGGTTTTTAATAATTTTAATCATGATTTAAATTTATTTTTTATACAAACAAATTTATTTACTAAGTTTTTGGGAAAAATTGGTAATTATAAAGAAATATTATTCTTATTTATCTTATCTTTTTTGTTCTTATCTCTCTCTCACAGTTACATATTCAGGTATGTATACAGGAGGTAGCTATGTCAATAGAATATGCCAAAAATATTTTTTTGTGGAACTTTCACGTGTGACTTTTCCATTCTTAATGAAATGATCCAACAAATGCTGTCAATTGAGATGGCAAGGAGCACGTATTTGCAAGCAAGGTGAATTTTTGTGGATGTGTACATAAAAAAGTCATTAATTGTATTTGGCAATGAGAGTAGGGATACTAAGGAAGGATAAAGAGAAGCTTTTGGGGGGAGAGAGAGAGTAAACAAAGCTCCCATGGCTCTCTGTAAATAAGAGTCCAAACTCAGGCTGTTCAATTCTGGACAAACATTGCCAAAATCCCTAAGTAAACATGCAAAATATAACACAATGGTGTAGTTAAAAAGTAAGGTGTGAGCATAAAGCTAAAAGAAAAACGAGTAAAAAGTCTAACAACAAGATGGAGACATGATGAGAGTTCTAAGAAGAATGTCCATTTTGACTGGACAATATTCATTTGCATGACCAGTTTTTTTTTTTTTTTTGTTCAATAAGTTCTTTTAGAGGATGTATTCTTGATTATTTCTATTCATAATTTTGACAAGTATTACCTTTCATCTTAATTCTAATTGCTTTTTTATTGTAACTGACTTGGGTTGTCATTTTTATTGTAAGGAACAGTACAGAGTTGGGATTAAAGTAAAAAACAAAACAAAAAACTCAAACTTTCATTTTGTCTTGCTTGGTTTTCTATACCAGCTATTTATAATCTAAGTGCATTAGGAGAATAGAAATCAAAATAAGACTTATAAAGCTACTCAATATCATAGTCAATTGTTTTATATACAGGTCACATTTATATTTCTTTTTATTAATTAGCTGAAACTGTTTATTATTTACTCATTACAATAGAGTAACTAGAATTAAGATAAGGTTTAATACTATAACATAAAATTAAGATTAAATAAAAAAACAAAAAAACAAACCCCTACAAGAAATGATTTAATTTCACAAAACTAAGTGATTTGCAAAACTGTTGGGGTTTTTACTGTAACAGTGATTCATAATAATATTGATGTTTGTATTTAGGAAAGAGCGAAGGGTTCAAATCAGAATTTCATAGTCATATCCATAATGTGAATGATTTAAAATGGGAAAAAGATTCAGCATAAAAGTTGATAGCACAAAATTATTATGTTGCAAATTGAACTGGAAATTTCTTTAAGCTAGAGCATTATAAGGATACTGCTTAAAATTTTTTTTACTATGGTGTGCTATTTTTTCAAGGTTACACTTACATGCACATATATAGTTATATATGTAGTAGCCCATCAGTTGAGCTAAAGAAATAAACCACTAGACTGCTTACACAGCAGATTTGCTAATAACAGTAAAGGTTTGAGTGGGACCAGCCACACTTTTTAGATGAGCTGATAAGAGAAAAAAGGGGCAGTAGTGTGTCATTGATTCTTCCAAACAATATTTCTTGGGTTTTGAATCAGTTTTTCTTTCTCCTGAACTAGTCACTTTACCAAAGCTAAAGAGACCAGTCTACTGTGGAAAGAAAAGAAATTCATGGCCTTTTACAAGGATATTGGCACAAAGTGAAACAACATTGTTCAGGATTTGTACGGGAATTGTCAAGTCCATTTCCTAAGATAACTGATGTTATTCATGCTTCCTATTGACAGTATAACAGAAAATAAAATTATATATTGCAATTAACAGTGATTTCAAGTTAGACTGCCTATAGATGCACTATCCCAGTTATTCATCATTCAATGCACAGTAACCATTAAATAGTGTGTGTATATTATACATACAAATAGGGAGGCTAAAAGTTCTAGGCCTCAACCATATCAAAACTGATCTAGAGCCATATTCATACCATACTTCCACACAAGTGGCGCATGATTCCAGTTTCTGTAACAGGGAGAGAGAGAGAAAAAAAAAAGCACTTCCTATCTTGGTTTTGATAAGAACTATTCAGGTCTGTGTGTGTTATGAATAAATGCATACACATTAGCAGAAAATTGCAACACTCTTAATAGAAGTTTCAATTTATTCAAGATTAAACATACAGGTAATATATGGCTGGATTGCAGAAAATTATCAGTTACATGTGCAGGTTCCAAAATAAGGGGTGTATCAACAGTGCTTAGACCCCAACGACATAATATAATCAAATTAAAATTTGCACTTCTGGGTATTGCAAGTTTATTGTGCGTGCGTGTAAATATACATATCAAAATTACTAGTCGTAAAAATTTTTTTTTTTTTAAATCATAGATTTGAGGGAATCTCACTTTGTGTAACATTCAAGGAGTTGGTCTAATGGATTGTTGTTAGTGAGTTCAGTTTTCTCTTGGTGTCTGATATTTCTGGCCTTGTGATAAACTAAGCCAAGATTAGTAGATCATAACCCGTTATTAGGTTTAAAAATATGTTAGTCCTTATATATATATATTATATATATATATATATATTTTATAAATAAATTTAAAAATCATTACACTTGTCACCTTATCCTCATGTACACTTCAGTATCAAGATCTTAATTTTTAAAATTTCATTATTTGAAGAATTTTGGGCATTATAGAAAAAAATACAGAAACATTGTGTTGTAAGAAGCTGCCAAAGTAAATGCCATCATTTAATGAAATACATAGTCTTGTATACCTAAACTTTGCTGTTTATGTCACAGTTTTATGGTTTATGCAGTTTATAGTACATGGTTTATGTCAGGTTTTTGAAGCCTTATTGCATCTGGGAATATACACTTTTTTAAACAATAAAAAAAAGGTTGTGTGTAATGGCAGAGGGATATATATATATATATATATATATATATATATATAAAAAATGGCAGACAGGCCACAACAGTGATCAAAACTGTGACAAAAATGGTAGTTTAAATAATGGATGATGTAATGGATGTTATGTAGTGCTGTACAGATGAAGGTGGTGAAGAGGAAAAGGCATAAAGTGCTACTACTTGTACTGTCTCATCACCCATATCTTGACATGTTTTATCACTTGCATGCCATTGTGGTTGATGGAAGAAAAAGTGGATGAGTGAGCACTTAGGCAAATCACTCCCCTATAACTACCTTACCTGCTCAGAAAGTAGCAGCAAAAAGATGTTACCCTCATGGTGAACATGATAAAAGAAAAAAAAAAATTCTTCACTTCAGTATGGCACAATTATATAAGGAGGAAGAAAACTTTATAACTGATCACCATAGAGGGAAGGTAAAAAAAAAAGAAAAAAAAAGAAAAAAGAAAAAAAAAAGAAAAAAATGACAGTAGATTAAAAAGTTAAATAATCTTTATTCTTAGTGTACAATGGATTTTACAAATAGAAGTTTGCCAAGAATGGCCCTTCAATCTTGTATGTTTTAGAGTTAAAAAAAAAAAAAAAAAAAAAAAAAACTTAATTACTGTTCTCAGGCCTGTAAGTCCCAAGGCATAAAAAAAAAGCAAATTCAATATACACTGATACACTGACTAAGTATCTTCCTCCTAGTTGTTGTAGCCACAATGTTTCAGTATTTGCACCATCTGGCTTTAAGGTGTCAGTAACCTTTTGGTAATTTCAAACCAAACATGTCATTTAAATCCATGGGATTAAATCATTCTCATTCTATTGTCTATGCTTAGAAGATAATCTTTGATCATTTAACTCTGAAGAGTTAATTAGTTGTTGAGATATTGGTTGTCTTGTTCACTAAACTAGAATGCACAAGGTGCATCCAAAAATTATCAAGACAAAGGAAAAATAAAAGGAAACATTTCTGTAAAAACACTTTCCTTGGTATTTAATACTTATTCTAGCAAGTTATAAATAGGTCTAGAATTTTTGAGATATGGTGCCAAGTTGTATTGTTTTATTTTTCATGTCTTCAAACTTTATCCACAAGATGAATTTTTAGTTTAGAAAACTAGAGAAAAAAACAAAAAACACTAAGCTACTGGGTTTGTGAAGTATAGAGGATTTTGCACTTGAACAATTCTGTGCCCCCCACCCACCCATTTGAAATAGAGACTGGTTTAAAATAGAGACTGGTTTAAAATTGACACTCAAATTTTAAAACTAAAAAAATTTGTAAGTTTCAGTCATAACACCTTGTATGAATTTCCACCACCAGAGCCAGGAATTTAACTCATGACTGCCAGGTAACTAGATACACTTTAATTCACTCAGCCATGTGTACACTGGTTCAGAGGAAAAAGATGAAGTGATATCACAAGGCCAATTTAAGCCCTTATCTACTTTGGTTATTAAATGCACCTCCCCTATTAGGCATGCAGACTGAAAACCATAGTCCTCATCCATTGCATTGCAATGGGGAAAAATACTTTGGATCAGTAAATATGTTTAAATAGGAAAAATTAACCGATACAAGTTATGTTCTAAGCTTGGACAACAGAATGAGGACAATCTGAAGATTGAAGAACAAATCTTTGTTTTAAGGAAACCAACTATAAGAAAACACCATAAAAGGCTGTTGCTACAACAGAAGAAATGTGACCATAACAACCAATATGAGGACACTAGTCTGGTTAATATCAGTGTTATAATTTCTCATCTCAGAATTTCAGGCAATTAAATTGCAGCCCTAAAAGAGCTTAATGAAGTTAAAAATTTTTTTTGAGGAAAATAAAAAATCTTGCAGCATTGATATAGCTTGACATGTTCCTATATGCAAATAGGTTTAGTGTATTAATATGAAAATATTTAAAAGAGAAAAAAAAAAAAAGAAAAAAAAAGAAAAAAGTATTTTATTTATATATATATATATATATATATATATATATATATATATATATTTACATGAAGTAGTACAAATAAGTTTTAAAAAGATTTCCTAATGAAATTATAAAAAGTTACAAAATTTCAAGATTTTTTTTTTCTTTTTTATTTTGCCTGACTTGGTTTTGTCTTTCGGGGTTGTAAGAGCAGCAGATGGTGTGGCAGCAGCTACTTTTGGTCATTGTTTATTATTTTAATGACTATTAAATAAATCCAGGGTGGGCAGGTAGAGACAGACACACACACACACAGTGACCAGACCCTGGTTTTTGTTCCCTGGCTAGTTCATTATCATACCAATTCATGTCTGAAAATAAACGTCAAGGTTTTATTCGAAGGGTTGGTAGGAATCTGAGTAAAGACAGAAAACCTGTCACCAAACATCAAAATATAGGAAAGAGGTAACTAAATTCATGGCATTTATGATTGAAAAAGATCATTAGAATGCCATGTGCTAAATCATCTCTCAAGCAAAGAGAATTGACTTGGCATTGACCCATCTCCTCGTCAACTAACAGGAGACAGGCTGTACTGAATTATCTGAAATTACAGTAGGACCTCACCACCCTTGAAATCTAACTGCCAACTACTATTTCACTAATCAATGGTCGGCCCAATTGAAAAACAAAAAAACAA
Organism: Sepioteuthis lessoniana; assembly: GCA_963585895.1. Taxonomy (NCBI): domain Eukaryota; kingdom Metazoa; phylum Mollusca; class Cephalopoda; order Myopsida; family Loliginidae; genus Sepioteuthis; species Sepioteuthis lessoniana. The sequence continues at coordinate 32,173 of CAUZXS010003644.1, forward strand.
AACTAATACTGCTTTGCAAAATATATTTCTAAGGAATAAAAAAGTTTCTATTTTTTAAATTAAAAAAAAATTTTTTTTAAAGAAGAATGTTAATCATTATTAACTTTACCTAGTATATTTCTTAATCTTAATTGCTTTTTAATTCATTACAAATGATAGAGAAATATTTAATATCAGAAATGATAATACAAATTAAGTCAGGAAAAGTGGATTTAAGTTTAAATCTCATCATATAAGTTTATTATTGTCTCTGATATAAACTGTTCCTCACTCTGATAAAGATTACACTTGAGTTGTGATTAAAAAGCAATCAAAATTAAGATGAGCAAAAATAAGCATTGAGATTAATAAGGAGATAATTCAAGTTCCTAATGTTTTGAAAATATAAAATTAATCTAAATGTCCTCAAAATCTGTAATCATATATAAGTTTTATCCATTGACTTAAAATATTTTTGTTCAACATTTTTTTTTACAGTTGGATTGATGCATAAGTTGAATATATTGAATAGCTGAGAGAGTTACATCCCCTTTGTCATCAAATGGGCTTACAGTGTACAATGAAATAGCACTTAGTATCATCACCAAAACACTGGTGTTCACTTTTAAATGAAACTTAATAAATGGACTTATGAAGTATAGTAAAATATCATGCAACCCAAGATATTTATCTTTATAAGTGTTCACCTCCTTTTAAACATAATAATGATGTACATTTTATTACTAATGATACAAAAACCCAATAGATTCCAGGACATACCTAAGATACTGTTCACTATTATCTTTGGATTTTCCCATTTGAAAAGGGGAATTCTTGAAATTTATCTATGATGGATAATAAGGTCCTACTGTATATAATTACTACCCTCACAAAAGTAAGGCTATACTAAAATATGCAATACCAATAGCAGAAAAGAATTTTTGACTAGACTGGAATACAAGAGATGAGACACTTGTGAAATCTTAAGATAAAACGACAGTGAAGGGAGAGTTGAATTTATGCCTTCCCAAGAGAATTAGCACTAAAGTGAATACATACAGTCTCAGTTGAAATTTGAATGGAGTATACCAATTGTCTTAAATGTTAAGAACTATATTACTAGCCAAGTAGTTCCAAAACGAGTGTTCAGGGAGAGGTAGTCAAATTTTATTCATAAAACCACCATACAAGATATTACTATCACAGTAGAGTAGTTGACAAGTTCAGAATAAATCAAAGTAATTGTCCATCATTAAACACAGGTTATGATTGTGTTCAAAACTCTTAAGAATTCCACTGATATTTGATTGAAATTTCTGATTAGAAAAATGTTTTAACTATCTTGATCCTGTTTTTCACTTTATACATTATGTGAATTTTTTACTAACATTAAAAATAGTGAGCAACTGACTGTGCAAAAAAAAAGTCTCATTCATTCTACAATAGAAAATGTTGCTAAAAAACACCAAGTCAATGTTTCTTATCTTTAATTCATTGAATAAAAGTAATGTTTTAATTCACCAAATCTCCATCCATCTATATAGTCAAGGCAGCCATTTATAGCCTTATTTCAACCAAACTTTCAGGAATTGTGAGCTTTATGCTTTGAAAGGTTTTAAATGATACTAAGTGATCCAGTTCAGATTTAGTGTTTTTATAGCTATCTATAACTGTCTCTCTGTAAAAAGGTGTGTTTTATGGTGGTTACCCACTCTTGGTAATCACCTGAGACAGATGACTTTTCATCATTTTCTCTAAATGCACTTTGATCCTATCAATATAAATAATTCTCAACTTTAATAAAAGCAACTCTACATCCTAAAGTTTTTTAATAATCATCTTGCAACATAAGGATATTTAGTGGTTTAAATAATTTTTATAAATCAAAGTTTTTCAACTTTTTAAAAATACATTTTCAATTTATGTACTAAGTGTGCCAAAATATTGTGGTTGCTTCTAAAGTGCAACCTGTGCAAGAAAATTTGGGAATCCACTGTCCTAAATGAAAGCCACCATTCCAAATTGGAAAACATTATCAGTTTTTATTCATCGCTGCTGATTTTGATAGTCCACTTTCTCTTAAAGATTAGATTAAAAAATATATCAAGATATTTTGTTGATTGCTCAAACAAAAATTTAAAAAGAAAAAAATTAGCTGACATGTTCAGAGCTGTCATCCTCCCACTGCTTGTAGAGAACTTGTTGCCAGTTATTCAATACTTTAGAAAAAAGTCTTTTAAAGTATTAAGTTAAGTCTGATAAAACATAAAATTGGACCAGATATGCAAATAGAGTCCCATTGTGTACACTTGGAAATATTTGAAAAGAAAAAAAAAAAGGTGACAATGTATTTAAAAAAAATGTATGTATTCATTAATTTTGTCAAACTAAAGAATTTCTCTGCTTTAGACAGGGAGGATATTTAGCTGCTAAAACTTATTGGTGGGAGGGGGAGGTAATTCTCAAATGGCTACTGAGGAGGGGGTAGGATATCAAGTGATTCTAAAAATGTTCTGGTTACATTTACAAATAGAAAAATGAAGTGGTAATCAAATAATAAAGGCCAACAGTTTGTTTTTAAACCATGAGAGTTCAGGCAACTTAAGATGTGGATAAGTGATACGTAATAAAATAAACAAGTACTACTTGTCCTATATAAGTTGTTACATTTGCATATAAATTTCATAAGTAAATGTAACAACCATTATGGAACAGAATTAGGAAAGATAAGTTTTTATCTCTTATACTGTAAAGATAGATATTATTTTTCATGTAATTCACTCTAACAAGTCACAAAATAGAAGGAAACCAGAAGTGGTATTCAAAATAGGTACACCAGCAAGACAACAATTGATTATAATGAACTTTAAAACCCTTAGAAATTTAGTTCCTATCTTCTAAATGTATTACATAATATTAAAAAAAAATTCCTTTAAACATTAAATGACTATCTCCATTGTTTTTGTCACAACTAGCTGAACATGTGGAAATTCCACTTCAATTAGAAAAACCAATCATTTTTTTTAATGCTTTACAAATTATATATTTAAAATATATATAAAATATGATCACATATAAACAATACACTCAAGTAAATCATACTGAAAATAATATTTTATTCAGTTTCATGACAGTTTTTTTGAAAACTAGTTCTTTTTAGCACCCCAACTTCCTTCATTGTTAGACTGTATAACTCTTACTATAACATGATATTGCACTTGAGGTCTTTCTTTTTTAATGGATACATAAATATTCTTCCTTGATGCACACCTTACATACCTAGATAGGTAGAGAATGAAAGGTAAAGTCTTACAGAGAAAGGGCTATCTATCAGGTAGAGAAGAGTGGAAGGAGATGTCTTTCTTTCACTTTCTTTCCTCTTAAAGGGATATTCATATCAGATCCATTTGCTGACCAGCATAGAGGAAGAAGGGTAGGTTTTACTTAGCTTGGTTCATTTATCCCTTTTCCATTTATCTATATATTAATACCATTGTAACAGTATTAGCTATATGAAAGTGTCACACAGCAGAATGATAATTACATTTACAATTGGACAGGCATGTAGATAATGATATATACCTAGTGCCTTCTTCAGGTGTCAGATGCATTTAGTCCTTGAGTGCTGACTCATGTTAAAATGAGTAACTGAATTAAAAAAAAAAAAAACCCTGATCCAATATTAAAACAAATTAACAGATCTTTATTCAAACAAACAAGAGATTTTAAGGAGAAATCTTTCCTAGTGAGCAAAATTGGGTTTGATTTCCACTGGGGGACCCATACACAATACTTGTGGCCTTCTGCCAAATACAAGCTCTTAATCTTTATTAGAAAGTTTCACAAGTGATATAATAGCTAGCAAGTTAGACAAGTGAGTTCTGGTGCTCATACACCCGGACTTGTCCTAAGCTAACCTAAGAAAATTATAACTAGAAATTTTAACAAGTACCAACAGTTTTAGAACATTGAGATATTAAAAAAGCAAAAAATACTCAAATATGCCACATACTTAAGCATATTGGCTGAAACACAGTGATTAAAGTAACAAAGATAGTTATCAAAATAAATTGCATCATAAAAATACGTTATCTCAATACTTCAGACATTTCTCTTAAGTGTCTATTCACAAACATGAGTGTTACAATTCACATAGCCTTTTAACAATTAGAGATAACAGACCAGAAAATTGAGTAGATCTTTAAACTAAAAATGTTGGAATAGATTTGAATCCTTAAAGTCATGTGTTTAACTATTTCATCTTTATTTGGATTTTTCATTTAAAAAAAACAAAAAACAAAGGCCATAATGAAACTAATCACTGACAATTTAATTTTGATGACCTTTAAAATGTACTCTTGAAAAACAACCCAAAAATTATGAGTATGCAGTTATATTCAGTGCTAGAGACATCTTTATATAAGTTAAGTAAGAATTGCTTACTGATAGAAAACACAAGGTGAAAAAATTTTGACATGTCTACAATGAAATAATACCTCTAACCTATAAAACTGGTTTCATTTAGTGCACAAAACTTATATGCAAATGTAACAAGTAATATAGGATGGAGATAGTACAATTTAAAATAACTGGAGAGGAGAAAATAAGAGAGGAAAGAAAAAATGATTTTGGACCTTTTAAGGTTTTTTTCCCCCCTTTTAAATAGGTCACATCTTTTGTCTTCCATTTTTCTTTTTGTGCATATTTTAAGAATTCAAAGAGTTACTTACATGTTTTTCTTCTGCTATCCAGAAAAATTTATATGAAAAAGAAAAAAAAAATTACATAAAAATTAATTTCAACAATAAAGATAAAAGATGTCAGAAAAGACTTTTTTGATTCATCAAACAGAAAAACATCAAACATCTTCCAGCCTAAACCGATTTAAGGAAAAGGAATTTAATTTCAAAAATTAAGTGTGGGAGAGAGGGAGAGAGAAAATTCATGGCTGACAACATGCTCCAAACTGTCATTCTCTCGCTTGTGTCAACTACAAGCAATCAAAGTTATTTTATGTGTATTACCCACATCAAGAACAGAATGAATAAGTATGAAATGAGATTACAACAGGCTTTCTTAACATGGGTGAAAGTTGAGATAACCTGTTATATACAAACAGAAGCTGAAGAGAAATAGCAATCTTTATTCATTCATTCGTTTAATGGCATATCAGCTTAAGGGTAATTTAATGTTAAAATCTAATTTGTTTCATTGCTTTTTTTTAAATTGCACTTTTGAAAAATTTGTCTATAATAATTTGTTTGCACAGAGTTATATCAAGTATTCCTATCTAATACAAATAATTTTCACTTAATTATATGGTTCTAACTAAAAACTATTTAATCATCTGTTTTCATGCAGTTATGTTGTTTCAAATATTCCTAACCCACACCCCAACAGAGCTCGAGAACTTTAGTGTCAAATCCAGGACATTTTCTTGGTGGTGAGGTTTTCATTGCATCTGCAGAGGATATAGTCAATATAATCTAAGCTTGACTGAACCCTGAGAACCAAAAGAAATTTACAAGGAGGAAAAAAAAATTAGGCAAGTTTAAAGACTTAAGTGTGGAATTTCTATTTCAGAGTTTGTCACCCCCTCCATAATTGTCAGGCTTTTGATTGAAAAATAGAAAAAAATTTTTTTTTTAATTCTCCAAATGAGAAAGTTTTCCATTATAATAAAGTTTAAAGTGTAGTAAGGATAACCTAAAGTCAAACTTTTTTAAATATAATTTTAGGTATATTTTTCTCATTTTCTAATGATACCTGCATCAGAAAAATAAGAGAAAAAAAAAATAAAATTTGGTTTTAGGTTACTCATACTTTTAACAACAAGACCAAAGATTGTTTTAAAATACATTTGTAAATTATAATCTACAGTCCCTTCCCAAGCCCAATTTTTTCCCCAGTTGAGAAAGCTTGTTCTATTCCCACTATAGAATACTTATTCTGTACTTGATGTGTGCCCGTGGTGTAATGGTTATCGTCACAGGAATTGGACACGGCGACACAAGTTCAAATCCTGGACTGATTGCATTTCACATAGCACTAATACCCTTGGGAAAGGTATGAATCCAATTATTCTCCCTCCAGCTATGGGTAAATAGTAGGACAGACTAGGTTCTTCAGCCTTGGTGAGGCAACTAGTCTAGAAGAAGGAAAACTGAATTCAAACCTGTGAAACTCCGCTTAACTTGGTTTAGTCATAACTTTACTAACGATTCCCATCACTAGTTATTACAAGGGATAAACTTGCAATATCATTAATGGATAAGAATTAGATATCTTCCCATTAAACAATTGGCCTCCTATTAAAGATATAGACCATGTTACCAATACCTTCGACCATCAAGTTTATACAAACAAAAAGCTTTGACATTTATATATACACACACATACATATCAGAATTTAACACTCAATGACCCTTAAGAGGTCAATTTGCCATAAGACCCAACCATCACCAACCTAAACATTTACAAATCATAATATAAGTGTAAAAAGGCTGACATTAAATAACCTATAGAGGTTGATATGCCATTAAATCCAACCAACCCATTAAACTAGAATATTTATTTCATAAGGTATTATTCTTAACACAAAAGAAACATCAAACAGAATGTAAATATTAAAACATAGCTGATCCTAATGTACTGTTTCATTTGAGTGGTATTTTATTGTTCCTGTTTGGTGTAACACTTAATCTATGCTAAATGAGACAGAGAAAAAAACAAACAAACCAACCATGAAAGGCAGATATACAGTTCGATAACTAAAATATATCTAATTGCAAACAATTTTATATAGACAATGAATAGAAATTATAAAATATAGGTTGTGTTTGTGATATGCAAGAGTGAAACTAATTTATTTAAGACGGGTCAGTAATAAAAATAAAAGGTCTTGAAATGAAACTTTAATCTCTGAAGACAGGAGTGGGAGCTGCATTTTGTCATAGCCATTCAAAAAGTGCAAAAAGCCTTTTGTGCACCTTTATATTAACAGCATTTGATAAAGTTGCAAAAAAATTGTCTGTGGTTTAGTTTTTTTTAAAATTTCATTTTACTTTGTAGTTGGTGGGAGGTTATCCAATCCAAATTGAATCTCTTAAAATTTGAAAAACCGTGCAAAGTGCTTTACATCAAGGGGAAAATGTATAAAATTTTATTCAAGTTGATTCTAAACATTGTTTTAAGGTAGAAGTCCAACAGAATGATCTCTCAGGATTAGAATGTAAATGAAAATGGCAACATGGATCCTATTCAAAATTCAATTCTACCATAAAAACAAACAATATTTACCATTTTGTTTTCTTTTGTTTTACAGATTTTATCATCCAAACATTTGCCCTCACCAACCTTGAAGTCAGGAATTACCTCTGGTATTGCTGTGATTTCATGACAAAACCTTTCAATTGGTGAGTTGTATACAGCTAGTGTTTAAAGATATGTGTCTTCAAGTATCCCTTGAGTATCACAAGGATATAATTCGGTGAGCGAGCCTGTAACCATTTTTAAAAAAAAATCCGAAATACATGATATTTACCAATCCATGTCATGGTGGCAACTAAAATGGTATGGCAGCTGCTGCTGTTCAAAGACATGCCTCCTAATCACTCACTGTGCAGAGGGAACTTTAAATTCAAATCATTCTGCTGGACCTTGTATTCCTTTTATAATGTTAACTGTTTATTCATATACCCCCACCCTGCTTCTTATTTAAGTTTATTTTTTATTTACATGTCACAGAAGAACCCCTCCCCAATATAAGAAAAAAAAAAAAAAAAAAGACATTGAAATTGTAGATAAAATGTTAAGTACTTGCAATTTAGTAAAGGGAGAGAATTGTGAAAGGCAAAGTATGCCACTTTTTCAAATGGTACAAAGCATCAAATATAGGTCAAGCTGCATTAACCTAATTAACAAAAGTAATTAATACTTAATTTCAATAAAAGCTGCTCTTAATTAACTTTTCTAATCTAGAGAAATTAGAGATTTTCTTTGTAAAAAGTAAAGTAGGAGCTAATTTATGAAATTTATACATGTTGATAAAATATGGCAAAATTTAAGCTCAAATGTTATTTATATTGAAATTTCCATGTTAGCCTAAGTACCGGAACTCCTACCCACTAAATCTAAATATCTCATTATATAACCCCTCTGCATGAGCAGTATACTATACAAGGTCAATTTTTTTCAATGGAGTTTAAGTTTGAATTCAGAATTTTCTTTTTCCTAAACCCACTGCCATACTGAGGTTAAAAGATCCCAGTCTGCCCTATTATTTATTCATAGCTGGAGGGAGAATAGTCTGATTCATGTCTTTCCCAAGAGTATTGGCAATAACAACCCAAGCAGATTCAATTTTGATTGGATAACCTCCTCATATATAAGATAACATAAGTCTAACACTTTTCAATAAGCTTGCTTTTGAATTTGATATCTCAGGTTGAAAGTTATGTAAGAACTGTCCAAAGTTCATATAGGTATAACTACAGAATGTTTTATATTGACACCAGTCATTGTCAAGAAAGAGTCATGGTTCAATAATTTGATAATGTTAATTACCGTTGTATTGCATCTTGGTGTTGTTTCTGTTACAACTGTTAAAAGTAGTAGTAAAAAAAAAAAAAATAATGCATTTTTTAAAAATCATTTTTTTGCTTTAAGAACAGAAAACAAAACTGGATGAATTGCTGCTTTCCTCCGAGATGAAAAATTGTGCAAACTTTGTGGTTCAAGAAATCCTCTTTGTTGGGTCCCAAATCAATTGATTGAAGAACAATTAAATTTATGCTATGTTCATAAAGGAGGATATTTATGAGCTGGTGGCATCAATAGGTCAAAGCGTATCAATCTCAATTGTGACTGCAGAAAAGTAGCTTAGTAGTGCTGGTAACACATGCAGAATGTTTTATTGGTTGGACTAGTAAATGTTTGTATCTTACTTTTCTAACATTCTTTGCACATAAAATGATACAACAGAGTTGGGTTTTTTTTTTTTAAATATGCATGAAATATTATCTTTATCTTAAATGATTTCTTAAAAAAAAAAAAAAAGGAAAAGAGGGGGGGGGGGCTGATTTTAAAACTTCTGAACTGCCAAGACAAAGATAAAAGTTATCGACACTCACCTTTTTCTTCTTTAAGTGAACCACTTAAGTGTGGATTGCCGGGAAATGTACTTGAAAGTGCTAGAAGTCCTGATCCGCAAGAGACTGGAATTCCTGGAGGTTGTAAGCTGGCTGGGTGTGGTGGCATTGGAATGGCAGGGGGATTTGCATGTGGCAAGTGTTGGGCCTGAACTTGTTGCTAGAATAAACAAAACACCTCTCATCAATACTATTTGAATCTAAATATTTGCAAGTATTAAAATTAAAAGATTTTATGCACACACAGTTTATACTCTTTTTTAAATACAAAATAATTAATGGGAGAGAAACATTTGAATAAGTAAACTTTCCTCTGGCTTGAAATTCATAGCACAACAGAATATCAGTAATGACAAAATGTACCCATAATTAGTAGAGCTAATCTGCTGTAATGGTAATAAAGTGATTTTCACTGAGTATCCAACACTTCTGGCCTTGTGCCACAACTAGCCTAGTAAGTAATTATCTAATAATTAATTTAAATGTAACTAAAAGCAAAGTGTTCTTGCTTTGTAGCCTGATATTTATCTAAACATGATATGATTATCATGGAAAATTTAAGTTTGAAATTGTAATTAATAAACTGTATATCAGAGGTATAAGAGTGAATCATTTTGTTTCACTGGGCACAATGTTAAAAAGTCCAACTTATAACCCCAGGATCTGGTAGATCTAACTAACTTATTGATTTCCATAAATTCTAATAGAGAGTCATAAGAGTTTATATTAGAAATAAGATCAAATATGGTTGGATTACAACTGTTACAGACTTGAGATCACATTCACTTATATCCATTTTGCTCATATGCAAATTTGTTGATAGGTGTAAAACGAAATTGTTTTATTCCTGATAAAGAACGCGACAAAAACTAAACCATTGCTCGTAAGAGATAAAGTTATGAGGCAAGAGATTCTGAAGGAAGAGATGTTATAAACAGTATTCCTAAAAACAACATTTAATTAAAATGAGTCAAAAGCTCAGAAAATTGTAAGCTAATGTGATTACAACTTATTTACTGGTTCAGTGTGTGTGTGTGTATATATATATATATATATATATTTTCAACCTCTTGCCAGACTGAGAAATATAATTTGACTTATTTTGGGTTATTGTAGATGTTTTTATTAAAGACAAGTTAAGGATTGAAGGTGTGTAAGAGATGTATAAATATGAAATATTGGGTTTTAACTTTTCAACAATGACTAATAAATAACTGAATTTCTATAAATATTAGACTTATACAATTTTAATCCTATACAGAGATATCAAATTCAACAACTGAAGTAGTTTATTAAAAGTTCAAACCTATAAATGAAAAATCCAAGAGAAAGAATGAAGCAGATTTAAAATGTTGAAGATACACATACATTGTTATGGAAAGTTTGTTAAAAAAAATTACCCCCCCCCCAACCTTTAGCATGGAAGGCGATTTCGTTCATCCAGCAAAATGTTTGTTCTGCTACTTAAAGCAACTCCAATAATGGATAAAGTCTAGGTTCAGCTTACATTAAATTTACATTGTTACTGAAACAGGTGTCAAAATGGGACACAAAATTAGTATCCAATTATGCATTATACATATATAGCAAACAGAAACCCAACAGCTACCCACTTATAAATTTCTTTAGAGTTAAAAAAACAAAAACAAAAAAACAAAAAAAACAAAAAAACAAAAACAAACAAACTTTAAAACAGCTCTAAATATGTAAAACTATTTTCTGATGAAATTATGTCAGCTGAATCTTGACAGGTAAAAGTGTAAATGGATAAAGTTAAGGTTCAGTTTACATCAAATTTACAGTTGAATTTAATAGATATTATAGATTAAATATAAAAGCTGTGTTCAATTATATATATATATATATATATATTATATGCACACAACCCTCATTTTATAATCTAATTTGGTCCCATTCTTAAATCTAATGTTTCTCAAAAATCGAAAATCCTCAAAGTCATTTTTGAAACACAGCAGAAAAATGCATAAAAATAATTTTCGGGTAAAATGACAGTATTTCAAATATCTTAATTGATCAATTAAAACTATTTCAAATAAATATTTATCTTAGAAAGAAATGAATGATAATGTGAAAGGTATATGACAAGACAAAAGTACAAAGAAAATTGAGAGAACAAGAGAGAAAAAAAAATAATACAAGATAAAAACAGTGACAATAATTTGCAAACAAGACAAATTGCAATTAAGAAAGGAGAAACAAAAAATACAAAGAACCTCCCACCCATCTAATTTAAAAAGAGAGATTTAATAGGGAAGCACATACACACATAATACACACAAATCTTATTCTTCCTAGCAACTATTTAAAAATTTAGGAGAAAATAAAATAGAGAAATCTTCAAAGGTATATATATGTTTTGAGAATTTGAAAATTAGTTTAGGAAAATCTAAGAATCATTCCAAGATGATGTGAGTAGTAACTGCAGATTGGTTGTTATAATCAATGTTTCAGTTGCCCCTTCCAGATTTCAGCTGTCAGTTGAATTCGGTAACCTTCTGGGAATTATGTACCAAACCTTTTGTTCAGAGATGGATTCCTTTCATTCCCCTATCCATGCTAAGAGGATATCTTGTATCAGTTAATTTTTCCTAGTTAATTTGTTCTTGAGATGTTGCTTGTCTTTCTCCAACCAAACAAGAGTATATTGCACAAACAAATCCAGGGACTGAATGCAGAACCCCCACCTGACTAGATATATATCTAACAGTTATCCAGTTTTAGGGTCAAGTAGTGCAATATATTCTGGTTTGGTGGAAAATACAGTCCAAGTGACATCACAAGAATAAGAAATTTAATTGGTTTAGTTTCTTTGTTTAATGGCATATCAACATAAAATTAATTGATATAAGATATCCTCTAAACATGGACAGTAGAATGAAAACAATGACCACTGTTTGAATAGAGTATGGTTTGTAATTTCTAGAAAGTTAGTAAGAGACACCAGAAGGTTGGAAGGTACAATGGTGGAAATATTTTACAGTAACAACCATAACGAGGACCAGTCTAAGTACATCAGTATGAGTAATGATAAATTGCCATATCAGAAATTCAAACAAAAATTAAGGGTTTCTTAAAAAAAAGAAAGAAAAAAAAAGAAAAAAAAAATCATGAATGAATAAAGAATCTGAAATATTAATTTTGGGAGGAAAGAAAATAACCCAAACTTTTGAAAAAAAAAAAAATCCCTGAAATTTCATAAACAATTTAAAGTAAACTAATTAGAACATAGTTCCAAGAATAAGAAATCTGTATTTAAATACTGGACTTAAAGAAAAAAGAAAAAAGGCAAGAAAAAAGGCAAAGGTTATCTTCTTTCAGTCTAGAATCTGATAGGCTAATGGAGTAGGGTGGACAAAACTTACCCCTATAATTGCATTCAGCTCAGCCATGGTCACCTGTTTGGCCCGTTCTACAGCAGCTGCCACCTGTTGTTGGTGCTGCAAGACAAATGTGAAATAGCAGACATTCACAATACAATGGTCACATGGCTCAAAAAAGTTGCATTTTGAACCTATTTGCCACTGTCTAACAATATTCTTATACCATTTCTAGAGAACTCATTCATTCATTGAATATGAAAAGCCCTATACCTAGGGCCTGTAATATAACTGTTTCAATCACTAGTGGCCAAAGACTTTACAAAAATATAATTTATATCTAGAGTACATACACTGGAATAAAATTGGGCAACTGACCTATGATATAAAAAAAAGAAAAGGAAAAAAAAATCAACAAAAACAAACATTGAAAAGTTTAAATAAAACCTATAGGCTAAAATTCAAATTGATAGTAAAACTAGAATTTAAAACTTAACATTTGGTGTAATTATTAATTTGAAAGTGGTCTCATGCAATAAGAATCAACCACAGTAGAAAGATTTTTTTGCTACAAACTTATTTTAGTGGAAAAAAAAAATTAAGGTTTGTTTATAATATGGTTTCCCATTATTGTAATTTGCATACATTTTTATACACTAAAATGTAACAGCTATTAAAAGGATGGATAGAATAAAATCTTGGAAAAAAACATGGGAAAGAAAAAAAAAATCTTTAAAAAAAATGCTAATTTCACTTGTGGCAAGTATCTTTTTTAATTTTGATTTTACTTGCTTTTTATAGAAGCTCACTTGATTTATTAGTTTTACAACAGTGAGATCAGATATGACAACAAAAGGATAGGCCATGGAGAGACTGGCTTTTCAGAAACAAAAGGGAACAGGAGTTCAAGTTTCATTGGAAAACTTGTTTGTTCTGATAGGAGTTTCTCAATACTGTAGAAAGAACAAATTGAGTAACTTGTGATAAAAAGCAACTAAAATTAAGATAAAAAAATACAAGTGAAAATCAATATTGATTAAAAGATGCTTAGGCTAAAGATTAAAAAAATAAAATATAGTAAAAAAAAAAAAAAAAAAAAGTTAATTCTATTAGGCCCCCTCTGGTTGATCAGTTTAAAAAGAACGGATTTGCTGTTTCAAAATGGGGTGGAGAGAGAAAAAAGAAAAAAGTTTGCAGCATCCACACTCTGGACATATTAATGAGTAAAGGGAGTGGGAAAATTAAAAAAGTTACAAAAAGCAAAACATGCAAACATTTTAATAATTCAAGAAATGCACAGGACAATTAAACAATAAAACAAATGGACAATTGATAAAAAAAACAAAAAAAACGATGAGTAATTAGATGTGTGAAATTAATTGTTTGATTCTTTAAGATTGGTTGCTTTTTTTTTCTATAAGAGGGGAAAAAATGCATTTAGTTTAAAATTTTCTAAAACTTATAATTGTATTTTATTCAATTTTTTTTAATTAATATACAATGAATGAAATATTTGAGGCAGAAATTTTTGCCTAAAAGGAAACATTACGAAATACAAAAGACAGGTTTTCATTAATGAAAAGTCAATATTTTTAACCTTACTGAATAGATAGTAAATAAGGAGTGATGAAATAGTAAAAGAAAAAAAGTGTGTGTGTGTGTGTACCCCCTCCCATAGAATTTTATTTGATTAAAAGGATAAAATAGCTGAGCTAAACTAAATATTCTAAACAAATATGAGAGAGAGAGAGAGAGAGAGAGAGAGAGAGAGAGAGAGAGAGACCCCCCCCAAAAAAAATTCAGGTAGATTTATAATTATCTCTTTAAATTAACCAAACACATCCAATTTTCTTTACAAAGGAATAGTAATGTATATTTCAATATTCTCACACTACAAGTTTAGGAATAAGCATCTATCATCTATGAACTGACACCACTGTAACTACCTATGTACCTACCTCGGGATTTTGCATGAGTCACATTCTTGGTGGGAGTGGAGTAAGAAAGAGACTAAGCTAAATGAAAATTAACCCAACAATACCCATATACTTTGGGGTTAGAAAATTCTTAAGACACCAGCTCTCCTTGTGGCAACTTTAAAGCGACACCCATTTCAGTCAATCACTCTCCACTACACTGTCTTGATTTCAATGAAATACTGACCCGCCCCCCATTCTATAAAATTTGACTATATTTAAAAGTCATACAAATTTTCACAACCAGAGATATTACTGATATAGTTAAAGATTATGAAATCCAGTGAATCTAAATATGTCAATACTTGGTCAAGATTTATTTCTAAAATCTAAATTATTTCCATATATTTTTAATGCTAAAAATGAAAGTTGTATTATCCAACATTGAAAGTCAAGGAACCAAAAGAGGAATTACTTTTAAGAAAATATCACAAATTAGTTTAGTCAGTTAACCCAGAACCTGTTTTTATTTGAAGCCTAAAAAGGAAAAAAAAAAGATTGCTATAGGTAAAGATGCCAAGATTATATATGTGAGAGAAAAAGAAGATATGAATTTGTGTTTTTAATTTTTCAAATTATGAAAACTGAAAATTTCTTTTAATGGTAGTAGGGTGCAATGGAGTAAAGTTTTACTGCGAGTGTGGAAGATGTTAGTTTTTCTATTTTGATTTATGGTTATATAAATATTTCTTTTTTTTTTAAAGTACAAATGATAGGTACAAATGTATTGAGATAAGTAGCTCATCTGAATAACATTTTACTTTACAGCTTGAACACAATATAATTTACAAAGGAGTGGATGAGACTATTCTTTGAGATCTGTAGCAGGAAAGTTATGCAACATTGGAATTTAAGTAGTTAAAGTACATTGCAAGAGTAATATATTGAAAAATAATTTTAAAAAAATTTTTCAATAATGAACGAAAATTGTCCATAGGAGGCTCAGAAGGATATAATAAAAAAAATAGTCTTAAAAAAAAAAAAAAAAAAAAAAAAAAAAATATAGTTTAAGGAATCAGTTTAAATCCTGTGAGATTATCTCTCCTAAAGATATTTTTATACTGTGAACACCTTCTTGCTCATCATCTTGCCACATCTGGTCTAAGAAGTGAGTGAAGAACAGTTCATTGCCCCCATTCCTTTTTAAAGTAACTCAAAGTAGTTGATTACAGTTTAGTATTGATTTTAATTACTGTGTTTATTTGCTATTAGAATATTTTTAGTACTGACAGTGTTTAAAGTCAGAGAAAGTGTTAGCAGTCGCCTTTTAATGTACAGGATGCTATTCTAAAGGGGGAGTGGGCTTAAGCAACAAGGAGTCTTTAAACAAGAATTTTAATCAGCTCTAATTTTTTTTCAGTGAGCTCATTTCAGTACATAAAACACTCAAACTATAATTCAAAACCATTCAACAAGGTTCTTTATTGCAATTATGAGTTTGTGGGAGGAGGGTAAAAAGCTTCAATTTGCTGATCTGAAAATATGCTGCTTTATATGTAACTATCATATTTCAACATTCAAAAGCTACACAAACATCATACATATGAGTTTGGTTTTTTTAAATATATAAATGTGAAAAATTCTTCAGACATTTCTGGTGTCATGGTAGTTATTAATTGTAGTGTTTTAGCACTGGACTGCATTTGCAAACTTAAGTTTTATTTAGGCTGTTATGTAGTACTGAGCAATTTCTGGGATTAATTGCTAGTTTTACCAAACACTCATAATATTTAAGTTGACTTAGCTAAGATATGAGAAACACTTAATGCTGATTAGTTACCCTAGTAAAAAAAAGAAAAAAACTTTTGTAACGAATAAATTGATTTTTTAATATACCAAAGTGAACAAGTATTAACAAAAAAGTGTTTAAACATTGTGCACACAATGTAAACATGAAATTTTCAAAGTGGTAAAAATTATAAACTACTTTTAATGATATTAAATTTTCCCCACACCCAACACAAACATGCAAAATTCACAATCAATGATGTAAAATCCAGATTTCTTCACATGGAAAACATTTTTTTCAAGGTTTTTATTAAATTAAGAAAAATAAGTCATTATGAAAAGCCTATCTAAATTTAACTAAGACGAACAAGAAAAAAGTGAAGATAAGAGCATATATTAAAAGAAAATTGTTGCAAGTAACACAATCTTACCTCTTGGGACAAAAATGGAATAACTTGTGCACATATTGCATTTAGCCTTTTTGCAATTTCAGTCTGAAAAAAAAAAAAAAAAAAATTGAAAATTATGATTGAATCTTAACAAAATTTAATAAACACACAAGATAAAGAGATATTTATTACTTTAGTTATTAACCTCTACTAGCTGAACTAGTGGAAGCTTTAGTGTTTAATTAGTGTATACAAATATATATCTGAGTAGCAATAAATTACAAAGAAGCAAGGTGACATTGTTTAGTCTATAAAAATTACTCAGAGCAAAATTAAAATTCTTTATTCAACCTAATATTTATTTCCGGCCCATCATAAAGCACATTAGAGAAACTGAATTTATACCTATAGTAATGAACACTTGAAACTTAAGCAGATATTTGCCTTCGAAAATCTGTCCCATTAATACATAAAATTCAATTAGCGGTTATCTTTCAACAACAATAATGATACAAAATGATATGACACTTCCCAATAGACAGTAAATCTGAATAAAAACTAAAGTCAGAAACATGCAGTGTCCAGCTAGCGTTAATTTGGTGTAAAAGAATGCGCATCCACTTTTCAATATTTTGGCTTGCAGCAAATATTGAATTTAGTTTCTGTTGAATACATTATCTTAGTTCATGAATGACATTAACAGAAATGATTTAATTGAAATAGAAATTATTATAATTCAATGGTATTAATTTTTTTTTAATGTTAAATTGATAAAAATTTAACATTTTTTCTAAAGTCATAGCAATGATATTTGCTTATCCAGCATATTTTTCATGACATGCTACAAACAAGTTCCTGGTGTTGCCAAAGACAACAGACCAGAGCAGCAACATTAACTGTAGCACAAAATCATAGGCCCACAAACTAGCCCAATTTTTTGTCATATCCAATGAACACTAAAATTACCTCTGAATGAAAATAAAAATAAATGAAGCAAAAACAAGTGAAAAGATATTTTAACATTAAAAATTTTTTTTTGTAAATTCCCCTTTCAGTGCTCTGATTTTCTTACATATTTGATTACATATGAGTTTGATTTTCTTTACTGTTGGAATACACGACTTTCAATATAATGTGAGTGTCTCAAATGGTGTAATGTTCAGTGGGCAAGGGTAGAAGACCATTGTTAATTAAATTTTCACAGGGTGCTCCATATTTTTCGCCTTGTGCCAGTATAAACAATGCTTAAATGACTTTGTATAACCTTATTAAAGTACCACCTTCTTTCTAAAAATATGCACATGATCATTTTTAAAAATCTACAAAAGTGGTGTGAGGAACAGTACAAATAAGAGACACTTGCAATGTAAATGTGTAAGAAAAAAAAAATAAAAAGAAAAAGGCAGGTCTGCTTTTAACAGGCAAAGAACAATGGTTTAAATCAGAACCTTTCCTCCTCCTCCTAAGCAATAACATCTTGAATATAGTGAAAATGGGGAAGAAACAGGATGAGGAGACAATAATATAAAAAGAACAATAATTGATGAAAAGGGGGTGTGAAGTGGCAAGTTGGGAAGCAAAGAAAAATTAATAGAAGGAAATAGAAACAGACAGTTAAGGAAATAAATGCATTTCACATCAGTAAAAGGTGATAATGCTAGATGAATAAGGTAGTGACTTGAGGAAACAAAATCTATATAAAAAGTAGTGAGAGTGAAGTAGAACATTTCTCTGCCTCCTCATCCAGTCTGATCAGTCATATCCCATGACAGCGTAGACAGATGACTGATTAGAGACACAGACACAGTTTCAACCCTCATTGGGTTGGACAGAGTGGCTCCATTAATAAAATGTGTTGATTGTAGAGGACAGTTAGAAAAGCTGATAGCTCTCACCAGCCACCCAACATTGCCACAAAGGAGGAGCCTAAATCCCCTGAAGAGTAATAAGAAATTTTCTCCAATACAAATTTTAGAAGGACAACATTTGATAGGAACAATGATGGATGCTAGAGACAATGTGTTTATAGAGTCTAGGAAAAGGAAAATTAAGGAGAACCAAAGAGGAAATTGTAAGAGAAGTGATAAACATAGAAAATAGGCTTGAGAAGAGTTAATGCATCCTCCCACTTATGTGCGTGTGAACATATGCATCGATAAGGTTTGTGCATGTGAGAGACAAAAACTATAACCCAGCAATAACAGCACACCATAGCAAGTTTTATTAGAGCAATACACTTAAAATGTTCTTAGTCCAATTTGAAACTAAATAATTTTGTAGTGTCCACATTTGAGCTCAATATAAACTTTTAATCATTTAAATTCTCTATATAATGGTGAAAACTAAAATGCTATTTAGAATACTTCACAACTTAAATAGAAGTACAAATATCATTATGGACACTGTCATCTGGCACTTCAATCATCATATTTTCCCACCAGAAGTGTATGTTCAGTCTCAGATAAAGACATGCTGGTTTTCAAAGCAAGCACTCCCTTCCCTACAACTTACTTTCATTGCCAAATTAAACAATAAGTTGCTTGATTTTAAGGCAATATTTGTGAGAGTTTAATGTTGAAGTCTGTCTTTTTTGTAATTATGTGGTTTCAAGGAAATAATTTATAAACAAATCATAGCTTCAAATAAGTTTTAATACAAATAATTTACAATTGTAAGTTATCAAGATATTCCTAACTGAAACAATTTGCACACAGTTTCAAGTATTCCTATCTAATACTTATAATTTTCAAATAGATCTATTTGACTCATAGATAGGACTAATAGGTCTGAGTGGACTTGAGAGTAATAGCTATGAAGAGGTTATTCTACACCCCTAGAGTTCCAGAATTAAAACCTTACCACTGGATAAATTTTAGTGTCATTCACAGAACACTACTAGGAATATGAAAACTATGTAGAATAAACTACATTGAAGTGACTTATTGTACAAGATCATGTGGGTCCTGTAGATTGCTTCATGGAACAGGGTCATCACTACAGTGATGGGAATGTGGAAGGATTTTATAGCTATAGTTGCTAGCCCCATGGCCCTGGTTTTAAATTCAGAGTTTTTCTAGACCAGTTCACTCATCTAAAAGTGTAGGAAGTCCAGCCTGCCCTACTATTTGCCAATAACTAAGAGAAGAGGTGGATTCATGCCTTTGCAGAAGAATTAACACAAAGCAAAATGTAAACAGTATCACTGGAAGTTGAAACTGGCTCAGTAATTTCTTTTTTTATGATGAAAACTGTTACACCAGCTGTGCCTCTTTAACAAGATTATGGAAGCCATGAAGAGACATGAAATAATAGTAATGCATAAAACCTGCATACTTGTGGTTCTTATACATTTCACTAAGTGTTGGACTTCCATATTAAAAATCCAAACATCTGGGTTTTTCAATTTTCAGGATCTTTCATTAAGGAGAAAAAAATGTCCATCTTGTCCAGGTAAAGATGAAGAAAATTGAATATATGCTATCAATGGAAAATAGGAGCAACATGAATTGTAAGCTTTTCACAGCATATGAGTGTTGTAATGACAATGTATTTAATGTTGACAGAGAAGAAACAGCCTCACTTCATTATAATAACCAATTTGTTTTTCAATCTTATGAAAAAAAAAATCTTTAAGATCTCATGTTTATGTTACAGGATATGTGAAGGTAACACAATATGTATACAAAATTTTGAATTACAATCTTTACAATAAGAGTCTAAAAGTACAAAAATATCTAGTTTTAGAATTTAATATATGACCTAGAACTAAACTTGATTTGGTTTCTTTGTTTAACTGTATATCAACCTTCCTGGGTTATTTTATGCCAAAAACTATCCTTGCAAAATAACAGTAGTGATACTATTTAACCTATAACTGGGAGAAATAAACTAGATAAGAACATACAATTTGGTTGGTTGCATTTAATGGCATATCAACTCTTGTAGATTACTTAATGACAAATCCTGTTTATAGATACATTAAATATATGACTTGTAAACAAATAATTTGTAGGTAACATTTTTAAACACAACAGAGCTCATTTGTTTGCACACAGTTAAATGGTTTCAAATATAGTAAATGATTAAATATTTTTATTTTACCCACTGACAGGACCCTGGTACTACTGCTCTGTGTCAGAGTAGACATGGTAGTAATGTCAATGAAAGGGTAATCCTCAGCAGAGATGCATTTGATGTATTCTACATGTAGAACACACCATACAACTTCGGTGAATAGGAAAATTCAAAGTCATTCTTTTAGACCAAACTAAAAGAACTGCATTGTGTGTAAGGAAGGTATGTGTTGTGTATAGCCACAGGCCAGTCAGAGTACAATGGGCATGCAAGTCTAAGATCTAACCCTATCAATAAAAAGGTTGCCTGGTCTGATGAGAGTAGGATATATTTTAATGCATTAAGACTGAAGCTGTATTTACCAAAACAGAAATGAACAATAAATGAAGTGTTAATTTAAAAAAAAAAATAGTCCCTTAACATTTAACATATTCCTGCATGTTTTTCATTAGCTGAATCACTTTGGAAACTTCCCTTGATATGATGGAAATTGCTTTCAAATATCCCTCACATTCCTCCAAATTTTACAGTTGAAAAATTTTTTCAGTTTAGAAAATAGAAAAAAAAAAATTGCATTACAAGAGTGTCTGCTGCATTTGCACAATCCTGTGTTTTACCAAAAACTGATCAAAAAGTATCAATACTGGCATCATAACGCCCCTCCCACACACACAATAGCCTAGATACTATTTTATTTATATAAGTTGGTCAGTTGTGTACCAATTTTCAATTTCAAAAGATTTAAAACTTCAGTTTCCATATTTTTTAACCACGCCTTGTACTTTCAGATTTGAGCAGTAACTGATCTTACTCTTATGACCTTTTAGTAATGTGTAAGAAAAATAACTGTCTAACAAGTCTCAATCTACATCAGCAAACAATTTTTTTTCAAGTTGTTAACATAAAACAGAGTTTTTATAATGATGTTTTGCAATATTCACTAATGGTTTGGTGCTTACGTTTCCAGAGTTCTGCTATTCCTCAACATGCCATGAAGCTGAGAAGGCTACTTTTTTTTGTAAAAACAAAAAAAAAAAAAAAAAACACACAAGAAAGAAAAAAAAAAAACCCTCCTTATTGGTGTCAGGTGGAACAGAGAACAAAATGCAGATTTAATTACACATTGCAATTACTTCCTTGATTAAAGCCAGGAAACGATTGCAATGAGCCTTTCCACCCCCTTATAGTGGTTGTTCTCAACTGTTTTTATTAACACCCCCTCCACCCACTTCTATGTACACATTGCCTCACTTGATGTGCAAACCAACCTCTTTGTTTTTACTTGATTAGAATTAGAAGAGAAAAGAAACTGGTTGTGGGAGAAGGGAGGGAGAGACCAAAAATTGGTGGCAGTAGAACAGAGGCCTAATTAGAACCTTCTACTGGCTGTAAAATGAAAAACAATTTAAAAAGAAAAAAGTGGAATCTTAAAGTGTTGGCTGGGGGGGATAGATGCGGTAAAAAAGATTGTGTTATGATGAGTGGGGGAAGGAAAAGTTTTTTTTTTGTTTAAATGAGATGGGGGGGGACACATTCATAGCAGTTAATTTCATTTATACCCACAGCACAAATGTTCGACTTAATCAGGTTAGCAATTCAAGTGCAAATACAGTTATTAACCAACCACTAACTTGTAAGTTGAAAATTAGAGACAGGTCTTTTTTAACAACATTAAAATAAATCAAATAAAATAAAAATAATTTGTCTCAGTCAAGATAAGCCCTGGGGTAATAACTTAAACTATGACTTCCTGGGCCAGTGAAGTTGTTACAGGAGTAATCACTCAAATGCAGCTTGTCAGGAAAAGTCGATTCATGCCTTTCCTAAAGGGCAAAGTCAATATAGACAACCCTAGTCAGTTTGCAGATAATTTTATGTCAATTTCTTCAAACACATACAATACTGTAGCCCCGGTTTTTAAAGATATCCTGAAATGTTAAATGAAAATTTATTCAATAGGAGTTCCAAGAGATTTTCTGATTAAGCTGACATTTTTGGGGTGGCATATTGACATATTGAAGAGTACACTCATCATAATAATAATAAAAAAGCTAAAATTAGCAATTAAAATTCAAACAAATTAATGTCTAACTCAAAATTATCCTGAATTTGGACAGCAGTCCTTCAAGTTTGACAATAGAGGTAATAGAAAAATTTAAAGATACTGACTTTCATCTTATCAAGTATTATGACTGTTCTATTAGATAACATGAAAGTCATTTCAATTATTTATGATATAGAAGTCCATTAAGAATTTGGCGTGTCCCTTAACTTAGGTTTTAAAAAATTGTTTCTTGGATGAATTAGACTTTGCCTTTTAAAAACGTTTTTTGAATTGAATAATTTAAACTACCATGACAACAGATACAAATTTTATTTGCGTTCTGTACAAATGAGACATTTTGATGAATTTTATTCCAAAATGTTATTGCATATGCCAATTTTATTTGCTTTCTGGATGAATCTGACCTTTCTGATAAATTTAAAGCCAAAATTGGCCAGATACCCCTGGGGAGTCGGAGCAGTGTGTTCTGCTTCCTATACTTTAAAACACTCTTTGGAGGTAGAGAGTTTACATGTCAAGTTTAATAAAGATTAACTTAGGAGTCAAACACATTAAGTCAAAGTAGTTTGTCAAGATACCTATATTTGAAATATCAAAACATTTCTATTTTCAAATTCCTCTAAGATATATAAACATCAGTATCACTAATCAACAGGTGACCTTGCTATGCCTTTCTATTTCATTTAATCCATATTTAGGAAATAAACCTGTTGGCCACATTAAATATGTTAAGCACCTCACCTCCATTTCTTAGAAAATTGATAAGAATCTTTCTAGTCTCACCCACCACATTTGGATTTATGCCAGATGAAGCCACCTTTAATAATTATTTATGAACTGAATGTTATGGATTATGAAGCTAAGTTTTGTAGATTTCTGAAGACAAGTATAATTCCATAGATTTATTTTTGCTATAGTTTGTCAGAGACAAAATAAATTAGTATAAAGTATAATTAGACATAAATCAAATTTGAAATGACATGGCCAATATTTGGTTGATATCTTGTGTCCTGTCTAGTCCCGCAGTCTTTGTGCAGTTTCAAATACTAATCAATGTCTGTTATATTGATACAGCTCTGCTGCCCATGAGCACAGGTGCAATTACAGCTTTACGAATATGCTAGACTTGGCTTTATTAACAGAATTGTCTATTATGTTAGATGTGATATAAATCAGATGAATTTGAAGGGCTTGAAGGAGTAGGTGGGTAGTGGGAAAGAAATTAAATCTTACAGGCAGAGGAATCCATTGGGTCTGGGTGAAAAAAGAAAAGAAAATATAAGAACTCAAGTGTTTGCTCTCAGTTACCTCCCTTCTCTTTCCCCACTTAGTTTAACCATTGCTTTTATTTGACATGCAAACAATTTTAAGTCATATACAAAATGAGTGTAAACATGCATGCAAATAGTAACATAAGTAGAAAAAAGAAAAAGAGAAAATGGGAGAGAAACAAGCAAAATAAAAGAGCTGAGACAGGGGAATCTATGGTTAAAAAGAGGAAAAAATCATCCATACACCATCTGCTGATATTCCAATAGCAAACAGAACAGATCAAATGCACAACTAGAAACACCCAAGCCCTTACCTTTAATATTTGAACAAGAGGGTGAAGGCAGGGGGTACCCTGAAGAGAGGAGGAGGATAAGATGCCTTGTAACCATAGAAACATGTATGATGTTTGAGATGAGGAGGTCAGAAGGGTAAGGGTGTTGTGTCAAAATAAACAGTAATCACTTTATTTAAAAAAAAAAAAAGTTTCTAATTAACAAAGATATAATAGCTACAAAGAATGATCCAATCATGTGGCCAGGAGAGTTGTGCACTTCCTAACTTGTGCCAAAAGAAGTGCACTTAGTATAATGGTTATCACCATAGGAAATGCAATTGAAGACCAGAGTTCAAATACTGGACAGTTGTTTGCGTTTCACTTTGTGCTAATGCTCTCGGAAAAAAACCATGAATCATCTTTTCTCCTCCCCTCACCAACTATGGGAAAATATAAAAGCAGACTTCTTTAGCCTTAGATACTCGTGTCAAACAACATAAGTAAAAGCTAAGATTTTACATGCTGATTTTCAAGGTAAGCAAGCTCTCTTGACTTGCAAGATTAGGGACATGGGCTAAGCTTAGAAAATAACACCAAAATCTGTATCTTGCCATAGAACAATGGTTAGCAAGTTTAGGCTTTTCAAGGAAGGCAAGTGCAAATCTTATGAAACCTTAGGAAAGTTTTTCATTCAAAGCCTGCTAAAAAACAACCGAGTACTGCATAGAAATTGATAATGCTAAAATACAATCAAACCATAGGACGGTGATAAGTATAATATCTAATTTAAAGAAATGTTTTTTCCTAAGTTTAAAAGTGTAGATTTCCAAAAGATAAATTTTTTTTTTTTTTTTTTACATTTTATATGCTATTAAATAACAAATAAAATTTGAAAAATAGTTCCGTGGTAATTTATGAAAATTCATTTTTCTTTAAGATAAAAATTTGGTCTTTTTCCTTTTATAGCAAAAAGTATTAGAAAAAAAATTCAGAAAATTTAAAAAATCTGAATAAGCTAAAAACATCAGTTAGTATCATTAACCCTTAGAGCCCAAGTGGTCAGCATTTGTACTACTACTTAGAAGTACATATGCCAGAGTGGCCTGAATTACAGTCAGGGAATGCTTATCTCTATATTACTATTGCCTAGCAACAATACAGCCAGTCAAGCTGATTATAACACAGCCAGGAACCCCCGGGTGGGGAGTGCTCACAAACACGAGTGAGGTCGGGGGAGCAGAGTTCTAAGAGTTAAGGAAATGTTATGCATTCATGTATTATTAATGAGAAAAATCCAGAACTGATGCAACTTCTGAGTTATGGGATCTACATATGCCCTCATAACCAACTAAACTAGAAACCAGTTTCCAAGCCACTACAAAACAAATCTAATGTTTATGTTGTTTTCTTGAATTAAGTGAAGAGATGGTAACAAGTGTTACCAACCAGGTACAGGAAAGAAAGAAATCTGGGGAAAAGTGATTTTTTGCATCTTTTCATTTTTGGTGCTATACTATACATGTAAACACCAAACTAAGGGATGTAAGGCATTTCTTTCTCACTTCCTTATTCTTATATCGAACGAATAATGGAAAAATTGAGCCCACATTAGATTTGTTGTCTTGCCAAACAGTCCAGAGTGATCACTTTGCTTTTGTGAAGCCATTTAAAAAGAAAAAGAAAAAAAATTGTAGAAGTGTCAGTAGTGACAGTAATGATATAGTAGAACAAAATTCAATGTGAGAGGAGGATAGTGACAGAAATAAGATGACCAAAGTGAGGTTGTTGGGTGAGTGACTAATCAATTGCCAATAGCAGCACTACCAGACACCACCCAGAAGCACTGCAGCCACACTTAGCAGCTCAAGTTTATAGCAGCTGTGAAGATGGTAGCTGTGTTGGTGGTAGCAAAGTAGAATACAAAGAACTCTTTCGAAAACAACCACTGAGATGGTGACACTGCAAATATTGAAATTGTAAGAAATAGAATGGGTGGGTGTGAAAACTTCTTAACCCTTAGTTAAATTATGGAGTGGTATTTTTTAAAATTGCCATCTAACTCATTTTATTCAAACTGGGGGGGAAAAAACTAAATAGGTTGGTTGGCTGGTTTAACAGCATGTTAACCTTTGTTAGGTTATTTAATGAAGTCACAGTTTCCTCCACCACAAACAATTACATAGTTTTAATATTCCTATCAAATACTATTAATTTGCATGCAGTAATAAGGTTTTTAAGTATTCCTATCTCATACTAATAATTTCAAAATGGGTTCATTTAACCCATATTATTATTCCAGGTCAGAGTAGACCTAGGAGTAATGGTAACGAAGGGAGTACTCCACACTCTCTAGAGGAAGATGTAGTTTAGTATCATACTAAAGAAAAACAATATTTTTTGGGAGGGGGATGTAGTTGGCATATTTTAGGCCCAACTAACAGTACAGGAACCAAATAAGCTCCCCTATCTCTCTTCTATATTCCTGGATATATTACAAGACTTTTTTGTTTTGTTTTTCTAAATAAAGAAACAAAATGATATAATTATTAGCATTTTAATGCCACTTAACATAATTCTATAATTAAAGTAAAAAATTTGTCTAAACTATTTTTCAGAAAATAAACCTGTCCATTATTTGGGTAGAGGAGAGAGAGAGAAAAAATGAGAAGGGTGGGTGTCTGTGTGTGTGTGCAGGAGGACATGTTCAAATGAAGACAAGGAAATTTCTAAGGTGCTATTCCTCAAGACTGCATCTCTATATTGAAGAAGCATCAGGATCATTTCCTGATGCCTGCATCATTGCAAAAACAGAAATACCAGAGCAGTTTTTGTCCTTTTCTACAATAAAGTTGACCTTCCTACCTCTATAATGTGAGAAAATAAATTCCTAATGGTGAAATTTGTCATCTATTACCAAATCCTTCCCAGAAATAAAACAGTGCATACATTTTTTTTATGGATTTAAGAGAATTATCCTACATGTGAGATGAGCACTCTTTGTGGTGCAGCAGTTAAAAACTAAGCTAATAGAGCATTGTTTGTGAATTTGATTCTTACTGAGTGTCTCATACTTCAGGTCTTGTGCCAGACTATGACCAAGTTTAATCAACTACTACAGTTATAAGAAATATGATAATTGATTATATCTTTTATTCTTGCAATCAAAAAGTGAATGCATATAGTTTAAGAATCCTGAGTAAGTGATTGGAAATGTGTGTTCATCCATCTATACACTTTCTGCCCTTCATTCAGGGCCTTAAGTGCAAAAAGCTTAAAATCAAGATCCACTTCTCAGTATGTCTCATTTCACTCTAGAAGTGGATAAATAGTTATATTCTGATTATATATAAAGTGTGAATATTACCGTAAAGATATAAGACAGTGCAAATAATCCATCAATTGGAAGGGGGACAAATGACATTGATCTGGGGAAAAAATAAGGCTATGTTATTATTTTACATGTCCAGCTTGAAAAACTACCTATAAATCTGATTAGTAATATTTTATTAAATGGGAATAATTATTTTAGAAATACAAATATTTTTCCTTTTGAAAGCTTAAATTCTGTATAATTAATTGCACCTTGCAGCAACATGGCTTCCTACTAATTATTGTTCAGTACCCCCCACAAAAAAAAAAAACACCATCCAAAAGAACTGCTTTATTTGTGAGGACCAAGTATTTAAAAAATAATTCCCTGAATAATTCATTAAATTTTGTTTTTTTTTAATTTAGTAAAAGATAGGTCTGAGTATAGTAGGAGAGACTGGCTATGCAACTATTGCATTATTCATGTTTTTGATGTGCAAACCAGAAAGAGGGGGGAAGGACTGTTGTGAACCTGAAGGCGGCTGCAGAATAGATTGGCAAAAATTAAGGTTCAATTGTTATTCTCATGTACAGCACAATAAAAATCCTTAATTTTCATTATAATACTGAAATGACTGAACCTGATATAAGTTTTTTTTCCCTTTCTCATCAATGTTTCTATTGCAATTCACAACATTTATACATTTTATAAATCCTTTTAAGACAAATTGTCTTTCACTTATTGAAAAGCTCCCCCCACCAACCACAAAAACAAAAAAAAAAAAAAGGAAAAAAAAGTTACATTATTGTTCTACTAATAAAAGGATAATGATGTATACAACACACAAAGCAGCAGAATTTAGTTGCATCAATATTAAAACTGAATAAGGGATTGGATAGTAAGTTATCATGTGTCAGTGACTAGTTCAACATGGGGGTGGAGAAAAAGGGACAATAGTCACCTGTTTCAGCTTAAGAATTTGGGGTGGGAAATGAGTCAAGTAACAATTTTAACATTACAATTAGATTTAAGCTGAGAGAGAGAAAAAAAAACAAAAACAATTAAGTTTTTGAATATCCTGAAGGAAGCAGAAGTGAACAAAATGAGAATCAGTGTCATGCAACAACTCTTATGGGAGAGGTAGTATTAGAAAAGAAAAATATGTCTTAAGAACAAAAAAAAGCTGTGATATAAATCTAAGGAAACAGTTTATTTTCTATAAAGTTTTTTCCTCATCTCATAGCCTTTCTGCTTCAAAATCCTAAAAGTTATTTTAAATGATTTCATAATATTGAATTAAATATTTTACAAAATTGGGAGGTAATAACCGATTTTAATTTTGTAAAAATATTGAATCTCTTCTGTATAAATCAGTCATTTTTACTGGTTTTGTTTATCTCTTAATCAAATCATGGTTCCAGAGGACTAACTGAAGTTTCTTCTTAATGAGATGAGTAACAGTTCTCCTTCACTCTACATCATCACCTTCTTTTAAAGTAGATTGAATAAGAGAGGGGATGGGATAAGATGTACTAGGAATGAGTATTTCTCACATTAGCATACTTAAGTTGAAAGTATGTGTTGGTATTGATGGGAAGGGAGGAAGATAAGTAGGAAGGTGACAGAGAAGAATCATTAACTTACTCAATCACCTCTGCCCCATCCCAAGCCACCATGAACACTTAAATCTTTCTACTCACAAAAATTGCACCCTTACAGTAGGGCATAACACTTGGAGGTGCCAAGAGAGAAAGAATGTGAAGGGTGGATGGTTATTTTTATGATGACAAGACAAACTTCATAGCTGCTAAATTGCTAAAAGTTAATCCTCACATAATCAGCCAACTCAGATGAATGGGGTACTTCTTTAATTTGAAGGTCCTAAAAGGAATGCAGCAGATGTCACATTTTCAAAGACATCGCAGATTGTGCATTAATGCTGCTGCTACCATATAGATACACTGAAATCTGACATGCACCCAACAAGGTTTTGAATTTTTCTTAGTTATCTACAGGCACTCCAATTTCAATATGCAAGAGTAGGTCCATGAAATTTTCTTCATGCATTTTATTTACTTAACTTAAATGCGCAGGATACTTCAAAAGGACAATTTCTTACTTTTTTTTATTTAAAAAAAAAAACAAAAAAACAAAAACAGACAAACAACTGGTTTTCTTCTTTCTAGACCAGTTACTTAATCAGTATGGTGTGCTTTACTATTTACCCAATTTTTTGTGGTGGTGAAGAAATCTATTCATGCCTTTTCCAAGAACATTAGCATAAAGTATAATGTAAACAACCTCATTTAGGAATTCAATTTAGAGCACTAAGCCCATTTCCTACCATGATAACTATCAGCTAAGGGTGCCTCCCATGAAAGTTTCTGTATAGTTCAGCGACCATGAACCACTGGAACATTTTTTGGTTTTATGCTGAAATTTGATTTTTTAAAAAATTATACAGGGGGGGGGTCCATAATCATTTGTTGAAACAGTTATGATATCAAGTATTCCTATCCAATACTAACATTTTGCATAGTTCCATGTAACTCAATAATCCATAGTAAACAATTATAGCTTCAAGTAATATTGATAAAAATAATTTGCATAGTTATATCAAGTATATTTGATAACCATAGAGAGGACCCTAACATGTAATACCACTCTGGGTTAGAGTGCACTTGGTTTGGTGTGGTTTCTTTGTTTAATGGCATATCAACCTTTGTAGGTTATTTAATGCCAAAGCCATCTTTCAAGAAAAACAGTAGTGGTACTATGTAACCCATAGCTGAGAGGATAAGGGGGTTCATACCTTTCCCAAGGGTATTTGCCCCAAAGTGAACGTAATAGAGCGACTGGAATTTGAACTCGCTTGATACGATTCCAGAGTCCAGCGCTTTAACCATTACACCACAAAGACACCCCATCCCTCGAGTGCACTTGGGAATAATGGCAATGAGGTGGGCGACTCCATACTCTCCAGAACCTCACAAATGAATGCAGGTTTGTGTTATACCCAGAATACCCCTTTTTTTTAAGGAAGGGGTCCTCCCTTTGCCAGGGATGAAGTCAGCATATTCCATCCTGTTGAGATGATGAATTTTCAGTCTGCCTCTCAACTTAAATTGTTTATTACATCATGTATTGCTAGGTGAATGTGTTGAATAAACAAAAAGCGAGAGTAAACCTTTAGTGACAGGCAGTGTATTTCAAGTGCAAAACATAACCTCATAAGCAATTCAATTCTAACCATCTGGTATTCATTACCAAATATCTACTTATCAACCCTCACACAAGCAAGCTGCCTCTTCACCTGCTCCATATATCTAAAACTCATTCAGACTCACTCTAGCAGATCCAACTTCTATTTACATACCCAACCCCTATCTCTCTCTCAATCAAGAGACTTCATCTTTCATCTTATTGAGAGTCTATCATGTCAAACTGATTGGGTGGGTAATTAGTCTCTGTTTCTTTCTTCATGACTGGTCAAGAAGATCAAAATGTTTTAGTAGAAACCTGACTTTCTATAGCTAAAGGCATTTGTTTTTGTATTGAACTGAATTGTTTGTCCTAAGCAATAATGCTAATTATAATATAAATATTTTACATCTCCAGCTTGAAGAACTACCTAAAAACCAATTAGTAATGTTTAATTATGAATACTTATTTAATTTTTTTCTTTTAAAATGAGGACATTTAAATGTTCACTATTATGCTTTGAAGCAGCATGGCTTCCCTCCGATTGTTAGAGAAACTGAGCTCAATTTTCCCCCATGAGAGCAAGAGAAAATACATTAATCCCTACCCCAGGTAGTACCAAACCTGACAGTTCCATATCAAACCATTTGGCTGTTTATAAAAACTATATATCTATCCCCAATATTTTCCTAGGATTAGCTTTTTTAAAAGTATCTCACAAAAAAAAAAAGTCTTTGGTTTCTTTTAATACAAAAAACTAAATGAGCACATTTAGATATAAAATAATTTCACATTTTCAGATCTGTTATTTAGAGAGAGGTGCCTCCACACCCAAAGTTGCTTTTTAAAGCAAAAAGAATATCAACTGGATGATTTCATTTTTCCAGGTGGAAGCCAGCTAAATCCAGCATCCATATTTTGGCCAAAAGCACTCTGCGAAATATTGTTGGACAATTGTTATGCTGACTACTTGTTGGTGAAAGCACTCTTCGGCAAGCAAATTCTTTGGTGCGTGTGCAAGAGCCTTGTGGCATTGGCCCAAACCAGAGGAAGGTAACAGACACAAGTGATGAGAATGTAAATGGTGGGAGATGCAGATTGAAGAGCTATGAGACTGACCATAATAGATTGCTTCCAGCAGCCTCTCGCTCAAAATACTAGCCAAAGCGGTCAATCAAGCTAGCCAGTGCTTACTTCCACTCCAACAATGGATGGAGTGCTCTTTTGGAGTTGTGACCATAGTGTACTCGATTGCTCCAGGCTCTACACAAGGCCTTTTGTATTCAAGTTGATAAAATGAGATGATGAGGATTGTGAAGATTTACTGTGCTTGTTGATAAACCCTACATGTCTTGCTCCCAGTGCTATAATATCTACACAATGATATTTAAGGAGGAGGAAGATGTGGCAAGCAAGAGAAAAAGAAGATTGTCAGGGGAGGTGGAGAAGAGGGAGAAAAAAAGAAAAAGAGAAAAGGTAGAAAGTAGAAAAGATAGAAATAGAAGGAAGATAAGCTGATAATAAGGCTAGTTCAAATGTAACTGTTAGAGAGCTGATATTACTTGAGACAGACAGCAGACTAAAATCTTGTTTTAAAGGAAGAATAAGGCTTATGTCTTTCTCCAAATGCTACAGACAAAAGTAATTATGGAATTGGCTTTAGAAGATAGCAATACAAACACAAATAGCAAAGGAAATAATCTATAATCACTTATATTAAATTAATGTACCAAACCTCAAACATTAAATCTTTGTGGAAAAAGAATTAATGTTTCTCAGAGCACATGCAAATAAAAAATAAATAAATAAATTACATAAAAACAGTCTGGTATTTTTTCCCATAACAGTACTTAATTTTCAAGATTGAGCAAACTGTATGGTAAAAACTAAAAACTCTTAAAGTCAAATTTTAAAAGTTTGATTTAGTTTCTTTGTTTAATCAACCTTTGTGGGTTATTCAATATCAAAATCATCCTTTTAAAATGGCAGTGATACTATTTAATCCATAGCTGGGGTGGGGGATAAGGGGGTTAATATCTTTCCTAAAGGTATTAGTCAGAAAGTGAATGTAATAGAGCAGCTGGGGTTTGAAATCTTACTATATCACAATCCAGCATGCTAGTCACAATAACTGATATTTGGATATTTTAATGGTTCACAAGTGGTAAGAAATACCTTTTCTTTCATGAATCTTCTTATATATTATAACTTATCTACTTTTCCTCTCTAATAATGGGGCTTAGAATATGCTGACTGTATCCCCCACAGAGCCCCCCCTGTCCTGTATATGACACTAGACAGCATCATAGATCTGTTTGAAAATCATTAGATAATACTTGAAATAAATTATTTGCATTAATAGTTGCCTGAAACTATAATTGTTTACTAAGGATTACTTTTAGTTACTTGAAACAGTGTGTAAAACATTCTTAAACAACTATGTAAAAAATGATTAATGTACATGACTCCTTTACCTCTAGGCAAAAAATAACCCAGATGGGTTGCCATGCCATAAGAATCAAATTACCTCTTTTCCTTTTCTGTAAGTATCTCAAGTCCTTTACATAATTTGAAAGTCTTACATGTTTTTAAATTCTTTTTCTTCCCTTCCTTTTTCAGGGGAAATAGCAGATACTCGTAGTGATGATCAAGTATTAAGGCAGTCAATAATATTGACTGCCTGAATACTTTTGCCTCAGTGTTTGTACATACACAAGGGAGAATTCAAGAGTACCAAGAAGGGAAAGACTTTTTCATAACTTTTACTGGACTTCTAGGAGAAGTGTGTGTGTGTGTGTGGGGGGGGGGATTTAAAGAATGTTAGTAATGTACCATGTGTGCTGAATTTTTGGAACAGTGTGTAGGTTTCATGGCTCTAGGTTATTTTACTTTTTAGTTAGGCCAAGTGTTTCAGTACAACTGTTTGTGTGTGTACTATTGAAAAAAAAAACTAAAGACCTCCCCCCCAAAAAAACAAACATCAGCTGTTGAGGCTGCCTATAAGAGTGACAGCTTTACCTTATTACTAAACTGGGCAAAGGGTTTCTCTAACTGCTTGTTCAACCACTCTTTCCTGAGATATGCCAAGACATATGGTAATGAAAGGAGTGGATTTATGCATTTCCCAAAATAACAAAAAACTTCAGCTGAAATTAAATTTTCTGATTCTTTTATATACTAGTAAACTTTTATGGTGGATAGAAAAAAAAATTGAATTAAAAAACAAATATAAAAAATGCAGAAACTCCCAGAAGCCCCTGACAAGAAAAGGGGTGATGCATGTGTAAAGAAGGAACTCTCACAGCAAAAGAAAGAAGCCTGTTCTCTTTCAGCAGTCATCAGTGGAGTGACAACATCTAAATCTTTCTTGCTACTAGTGGAAGGCACCATGCATCTATCTTTAGATGACATGTTGGCTAACCTTTCCACTAGTAGCAGGCATCTTTTACTGACAACCCACGACTAAAAACACCAAAAAATGGACTAATCACAATCACAACTAAGACACCATATAATGGATTTAACTACAACTGAAAACACAGAATAATGGACATATCTCCAAAAGTGTCTAACACATTGTTAACGCCTTGAACACCAAATTTGGACATATATACCTAAGAACGACTAACATTTTAACACCTTGACTGGGAGACGCAACTATTTCGTTTGTATTCAGGAAGAATTTCCTCACCCACGGAACGGTTTTTGAACCTAGAAATAAAGGCAAAATATAAAATCTTCTCTTCCTGTCTTCTTTCATATAATTCCTTTACAGCCTTCATATCCAAGAAGTTAAATCAGCAAGATAACAAGAGGTAAGAATATAGTAACCTATAATGGAGTCAGATAGCAAACACTAAATTTACCTTGAAACCCCATTTACAACATAAAATACAAACTGAACTCAAAAATGTCAATTCTTAAGGCTGCAATTATCTTTAATTAGAATTTTAAAATATGGGTTTAAATCAAGTATTGTGCATTATTGGGTATTTGAAATAATTCAAAAATAAAGCATGACTAAACTAGCATTTCTTTGAGCTTAATTTTAGTTGTTTTTCATTGAATCTAAGCAAACCATCAAGCCACTGATAAACAGTGCAGATTAAAAATAAATAAGTTCTCAACACTGATTTACATCCCTTTGTCTCAGGAAGCCTGTTTTTTCCATAATGGTTTACAGCTAGAGTTACAAGTGCTTTCTGATTGGCAAAAGATCAAATCTAACCATATAATGGCCTGATTTTTTTGTAATGTTCATCAAATAAAAATTAAGATACTAATTTAAATCAACTTTTTAAAGATGATAGAAAGAAATTAAACTCCAAATATTTTAACCAATTAAATATTAACAGTTGGCAGCATCATTGAGTTTCAGGACTTTTGTCCACAAAATCCACTAAAATTTTCATGAAGAAAGTTTATTTAGCCAAATGGCATTCTTTAAAACTAATTTTTATTTTACCCCCCCCCATTCAGTAGCTGTCCTCGGCCAAGTCTTACTAGCAAAGTCCACTATCTCAACTCTCCACCAAGTTATTTCTTGGGCACCATTCCAACAATTTTTTTGCGCCCTTTGTTATCCTCAGTTCTAGCAAGGTGTCATTCTCACATTTTTTTGTTGCTTAATTTCTATACCTTTAATCCATATAGACCTCTTAATAGTTATTTCTGCCATTGCCTTTACTATTATAATATTATAATGGGTAGGAAGAAAAAATAGATTCATGCCTTTTCCAAGGCCATAAGTGTAAAGTGAAATGCAAATAGCCTCATTCACGTTAGAGTCCATTTCCTACTACAATAACCATTATGCTATGAGTATGTGTGTGTGTGTGTGTGTGTATATATATATATATATATATATATGTGCGCGTGTGTGAGAGAGAGAATTACAACGCAAGTAAGCAGCTACAAACCAAATCTAAAAGGTACTCGTTAATACATTTTTCAGTTAAGTTAGATTTAAATATGAAAATTATGACTGTCGCATAATAGTTACATTTGTCTATAAATTTCATTCACTAAATGTAACAACTATTAAGGAATAGTAATACTTTTTCAACTTACAGAGTTGATAATACTTTCAGGGTCTTTAATTCTTTTTGCTTATGAAATTTCTGAGTGTGTGCATATATATAACTAGCAGGGTCTATGGAAATTCCATGGAGTACATGCATCCTAATTGCATACTAAACATTGAAAAATTGACTTATTTTAAAATTTAGTGGACAAAACTTTTTTTTTGTATTAGAGTAATGACAACAGAAGCCAGAAGTCTTGAAAGTTCTATTAGAAAATTTAGTGAGAGAATATTAATAATTTTGTATAAAGCATTGTAGAGATAATTGCTCAAGGAAAATAGCTTTAAAGCATACTAACTCGATTATAGTTTAGACATTTTTTGAAAAACCAGGACCTCACAAACTAATTAAGCCATTATAATAAATAAGACTGTCAAATAAACTCTTGTTCATTATTTGCCAAAAGATGGGTTAAAAAGAGGAGTGGATATATACAGGAAATAATAGACAAAAGGAGTGGTGAAAATTGAAAAAAAAAAAATTCAAATAAACTAAAGGCATAAGCAGGAAGGTTTAATCTCTATTTATATCACAACACTCATCCTAATCAGTCAAATGTTTGTTCAAGTTTTTTTTCTTCCTCTGATCATTACTTGTTTAAGATACAAAGAGAACACAAAAAAACTAATTTTCAGTACAGCTATGAGTCATAATTTTATTCCCTATGCACTGACAATAGTTATTTACTAAGCTTAACTTTATGGTAGCACATGGCCAAAAGTATGGGGTACTCAGTGAGAATCAAACTCACAAACAACAATCTGCTAACATGTGGTACCCTGATAAGGTTTTTTTGAATAGAATAAATGATTAATTTAAAAAAAAAAAAAAAAGTTGGGTTGGTTGTGAGAAACATTTGTTTTAATCAACTAAAAAGAAAAAGATCGGTCATACTAGCAGGAATACTAAATATCTTTTTTGCTAAAAAACTTCAACCATTTAAAATTTGTTATCTTAGTATATTGATGTATTCAGCGTAATGAAAAAATATTTTTGACATTTTTCAACACTTATCAATTCAGTAGTAAATATCAATGAGACCAAATATACAGTGAAAACTTGATTAAAACTGAGCTAATAATTACAACAAGCTAAAGATTTGGCAAGATACCTTCATAAATGAGACATACATTTGTTTAAATTTAAAGATTAAAAATTTGATAAACAAAGAGTCTAATAAAGAATTATTTAATTAAAAATTTACACTTTTCTTTGTATTTTATTTTAAAAAAATCAAATGCTAGTTGGCTTTTCTTAAAATAAGGATGAGTCTCATACACTGAAAAGACAATATCTGATTCAAGAGTTTCTTCCACTTTATAAACACAAACATTTTGCCATCTACCATTACAGCAGGATGAGTGCTCAGGATCATCTTCAATAAAAGCAAAAATCATTCTTTATCATGTATTTTTTAGTACGTGTACGCAAAAATAGAATTATTTCAATGGGAAAGGGGAAAACAGAAAACTTACAATCTAAAAAACAAATTTTCGTTAAAATTATATTCAAATAAATAATTTTACAATTTCTCTGAATAATCAAAGTCTTAGTGTAAACAAAATATTCAGGTATATTCAGCTTGTAAAAAAAAAAAAATAAAAATCTTTCACGGTTCCCATCAAACCTAGATTCATGTCTGTGCATTAAGGTTTATTATCCATGCAAGTCAGTAACGTAATTTGTTTTAAACAAGCAGTTGATTGATAATAGAAAAAAAAAAAAAGTACCCCGAGAAACATGGCAAAAAGCTGTGAAAGATTACGAAAAGGGGAGATAACTTTTATAGTATTAAAAACGAACAATTTGAGATTTAATTCTTCATATACAAATAAGATATTTCCCCCTTAACCCCAACTGAACACTAATCTATATGGCGTTAAATAGTTATTACAGCAGTCCCCACTCTGCCTGAGAATTAAAAAAAAAAAAAAAAAAAGATTTTATCACTAACTTTAAAAAACAAAAACAGAATGGACAAATAACTGAGAAATAGAAAACTTTTCTTCTGATCACTAAATATATATTAACAAACGTGATAAGACAACTGAGAATATTTCTTTGTAATTATTTAACAAGTTTCAACCTCAGGTCATCATCAGGAAAAAAGTTTTTGTAAAGGGAAGTTCTTTTAAAACTAGATAGATAAGCTACAGAAGAAGCAAAGGGAGAAAAACAACTCATAATGCAGCATATCCTTTGGTTGAAAAAAAATTATTTTTTGGTATCCAAGTAATGTGAATTGAATGATTTACAATTTCTGCATATGATTATACACAGTAACTATGTCAAGAAATATCAGAGTTGCTTCAACCAATAGAAAAACAAGAATCAGTGAATCAACAGTCAGATATATTTTAAAGAACATTATAGTTTAATTCATTGTCAATCTGTTTTGATTAATACATCTTCAGCTTTGATACTTTCTGATCACACCTCATTAATAGCCATAAATTATTTTTCTGTGTAAAAGTTTTCCACTGCATTTTTATAAGTAAGCAATAACTTAAGTATGTATAAGATGAATTTTCACCTGAAATATTTAGTGATCAGAAGAAAAATTTTCTATTTCTCAATTATTTGTCCATTCTGTTTTTGCTTTTTAAAATTAGTCATAAAATCTTTTTTTTTTTTTAAATTCGGGGTGTGTGTGCGTGTGTGTAATGTAATAACTATTAGAGTTCAGTTGGGGTTAAAGGGGAAATATCTCATTTGTATATGAAGAATTAAACCATCCTTTAATGGGGTTAATGTTCACAAATGAATGAAGTGCCATCTCCATGTACTGTATTCTTTTCATTGTAAATTTTATTCCAGTATTAAAATTAAATATTCCAAATTAAGTGCACTGATAAAGATCATGTAGTAAGGTAAATATTTGTAGGGTAAAATATTTGTCATTAAGCTGTGAATTTATAAATGGCATGTGTATCTACAAAGGTTTATCTAACTCCACACTGAAACATGATATTAGCCAAATTTT
Source organism: Sepioteuthis lessoniana (assembly GCA_963585895.1). NCBI lineage: Eukaryota > Metazoa > Mollusca > Cephalopoda > Myopsida > Loliginidae > Sepioteuthis > Sepioteuthis lessoniana. The sequence continues at coordinate 70,995 of CAUZXS010003644.1, forward strand.
GAGTTGTAAATTTATCCTATATAAAGTGAATTGGTAAGGAAGCAATCATTGAAAAATAAATATTTCTACCTAAGAACTGCTTTTTAATGTACAGTTATTGGTACATATATTATCTATTACACATTAAAGTATGACTATATCATTTAAATCTATTTTTTATTGTTTACCACCAGAAGTCATAACATCACTCAATAAGTCCGGGCCTGACATATAGATGGCACCACTAATAAAAAAAATCCATGATTTTTATAAAGTACAACCTTCAAATGGTATGTGTCAAAATGTGAGCCCAATTGGATGATTAGTTTACTAATTATAGTTATTTAAGTGAAGCTACTGTTGCAAATTTTCAAAATAATGGAAAAATCTGAATTTCGTGTGTTGATAAAGCATTGCTTTCTGATGGAAAAAATACTGTTCAACCAAAGCAATGGCTTGATAAGGGTAATTCAGACTGCTCCATCAGAAATGATGGTTAAGAGGTGGTATGCTGACTAAAAATGTGGTCATACAGACACAAATGATGCTGAATGCTCAAATCACCTAAATTCGGCAGTCGTCCCAGAAAACACCAAAAACTCCACAAACTCGTTTTGGCTGATTGCAAATTGAAGTTGTGCATGATAGAGGAGTTGAGGATATTCAAACAGTGTATTCACCATTTTGCATGAACATTTGTCAATGAGGAAGCTGTGTTCAAAGTGGGTGCAGCGTTTGCTCACACTCGATCAAAAACATGTTGACGATTCAGAGTGTTGTTTGCAACTGTTTCAACGCAACAAAAGAGTTTTTGTGTAAATATTTGACAATGGATGAAACATAGATCCACTACTTCACTCAGGAGTCAAATCAGAAGCCTGCTGAGTGGACAGCAGCAGGTGAAAGCCGTCCAAAGCGACCAAAGACACAAACATAAGCAGGCAAGGTTTTGGCCACAGTATTTTGGTATGCGCAAGGTATTTTGTTCAATTATCTTGAGAAAGGAAGAACCATCAATAGCGAATGTTATATAGCATTATTGGTGTGTTTGAAGGAAGAAATTGCCAAAAAATGGCCACAAATGAAGAAAAAAGTGCTCTTTCACCAAGACAATGCACTGTGTCATAAGTTGATCACAACAATGGCAAAACTACATGAATTGCACTTCAAATTGCTTCTGCACCCACCCTATTCTCTAGATCTGGCCCCCAGCGACTACTGGCTGTTTGCAGACCTAAAAGAATGCTCCAGAGAAAGATTTGGCTCCAAAGAAGAAGTGATATCAGAAACTGAGGTGTATATTGAGGTCAAAGACAAATCTTTTACAAAAAAGGCATAGGAGACTATTTTGATGAATTTTGCCCAAAAGTTGTTTTATTAGTTAGGCCCAGGACTTATTGAGTGATGTGTGTTTATATTATATATACATACACACACAGATGATGTGATGGATAAATCATCACCATTTTTCAACCATTCATTTTGTGAATATGCTTTGTTTGTTTCAGTTTTTGTCTATTATGCAGTAACTTCGAGTCAGTTGAGCTTTGTTTGAGGAAAACTGCACAACAATGCAATTCAATCCTCCAGAAACAAGGAAAGAGCATGCATGACATTTGCACACACAAGTGCAAATACAAAGATTTCAGGGTGTTTCAGTGTCAACCTGAGGACAGTGCAGAGGATTTGAAAAGAGATTAGTCCAACATTGATTATGAAGGTATAGCAGCTTGCAAGCCTCAGAAGAAAAGACTCCCAAATTTTGGGGGTGAGGTCCAGGCTATGATCAACAACTATCCAAGAAAGTCAACCAGGTTTATAGACAGAGACATAAGTGTCCAAGTTTTTTTGTTTTTTTTTTAAATTATTAGGAAGGTATTGCATGAAGACATTTGCTATTTTCACAAACAAACTGAGAAGGGGCCATTGAAGACGGGGAAAGATCGCACTGCAAAGTTTTTGAAAAAACTCAAGCACCCCCTCCAGGCTTTGCTTTTTTCTCAGATGAGAAAACGTTTCATCAGGATCAGATGGTGAACTCAGAACAACCATTAGCTTGCTCTGTCCCCAAAAGACGAACTGATAGAAATGAAAACTAAACACCCAGTCCACATAGTGTTTGGGGTGATCACTTGCAATGATGATGTTATGTTAACAGAGGCCTACATCAAGTGTTTGGAGGATGTAGTGCTGCCTTGAATTGTGAGTGGCTGCTAGAAGACCCTATATACAGCAAAAAGACTGCATCATACCACACAAGCAGAAGACCCCAGTGTTGGTTGTGAGAAAACTTGTGACCACATCACCAAACATCTTTCTGTCTTACTTCCCATATTGCAATCCTCTTTATCATGTGTGGGGCATGGTTGAGCGAGAGAAAACTTTGCGCAACATAAAAGATGAACTGAAGACAAGGATAACAGTATCATTTACCAATTTAAACAAGAAAACCTTTGGAAAGGCTTGTTGGAGATTCTGAATAAATTTAGATGTCAGTATTTTCATTTGTGTAATTTAGATCACAATTGACCCACTGTATTCAGTGGGTGTGAGTATATATATATATATATTACAAACACACACACACACACACACACACACATCCAGCCAACTATCAACAGTTTCACATATCTAGATAACCAGTGATTTTTTATAACATACATTGTTATTCATTTTTTTAAACATAAGATTAACATTAACTTTAAGAAAAAATTTCTTACCTGTTTATGCATTTCCACATTCAACCCATACGACATTTCGTAATACTGAAAAAGAAAAAAAAAAGATGTTTCATAATTGCGTTTATTTTAAATTTTAAAATCAAGTGGGGAAAAACCAAAACCTACAAATGTACATCACTTAAGTTAAATAAAATAAATCCATGAGTGGAACTCTATATAAAGTGAAAATGATCTGACCCCAAAAATCACTAATTTTGAAATAAAAAAATTAGATTTTGAATCTACCAATCTTTCCTGGTAGGAGTCCAAAGATAGCTTGAGAAAATTTCTTGAATTTTGTTTTACTAATACTCAAAGGCAGCTTTTTAAGATTGATGTAGAGTTCACAGAATAATTAAGTTTCAAATAAGGGCAAGCACAATATGATTAGCATTTAATAGAGAAAAAGTAAAGATTGGGATGCACATGAAAGCAGATCTAACACTTATGTTTCAAACTGAATTTTTCTCAAAAAACATTTTAATGATATTGTACTAATAAATATCTTGGCTCATAATTTCATGCTAATAGCATTTATACTGCAAAATATGGTACACAAATTTTTGGCTTCTGGATAAACAAGTTTTAATCTTTTTAAATTGTTAAATTTAAATAAGTTAAAATAAGTTTCCCTGATGACTGATTTTGTGAAATTCAGATTGTTTTATATCTTATATTCTAATGTTAAAATATTTGCTCTACAATTGTTTATTTCAATTTAGATAAAATCTAAAATAATAATTAAACCAACAGTGAGTGTATCAGTCTTAATGAGAAATCAATTATAACTGTAAAAAGGGAGATGAAATATTGTTAAACTATTTAATGAGGGTCAAGAACGCTAGCTTTCAGCACAATAGTAAATTTTCAAACCCCCATCTTCTAAGAAAAAAAAAACAAAAAAAACTGAATCCACTATCCTGCCTAGCTACAAAAATGCTCTGAAAACTAAGAAAAACATTCAGGGATCTGGAATTTTGGCAAACATTAAAGAGATAAAATAGATTCCATAAATTTTCAAGATCTGTAGACTTGGATTTCTATCCCCAACATAGGGTCAGTTACATGGAAAAATACAGGGTTTTTTTTGTCTTCTCAAATTGCACTGTCTGAGTATATATGACACATGCTAGTGGAACCTACTTGAGATTGTCAAGAAAAAACAAAAAACAAAACAAAACAAAACAAAGAACAAACCAACAACAAAAAACACCATAAGGATATGACAACTTTTATCTTTGCTTTGCTTATCTTAATGCTGAGCAACTGTTTATTTTCTTATGACAACCTTTGCTTACATGGTAACACAGAGTCAATACAATTCCACTTGAGTTAAATATAATCCAAAAAGCTCCATTATAATGTTTGAGTAGATCTAGGTTGGCTTTTGTATACACAGTCCAGACACAAGAACATAGGAAGCTTAATTTTTAACTTCTTGTGTAAAGAATTGTACTTTGCTGAGAGTAGTATATAGATATATAGAAAGAGTTATAAATATGATTAAATAAATGCATAATTTCTTCCCCTCTTGTTAAATTTAAAGTGATCAAATTAGTAATCTAGTTATGTTTCAAAGAATGGAGGAGAGAGTTGAAGTCAAATTTTAAACCCTGTTGCTAGGTGTGAAAATTTTTAGAAAAGTTTTCAGCTAAAATTCTTTGAAAGGACTATAAAAAAAAAAAAAAAAAAAAAAAAAAAAAAAAAAAAAAAAAAGCATAAATTTTCCTTTTGATGGCTGTTGTTAGATATGATTGATTTTAGTTCCAACTAAAGTTAATTATTCATTAACTTTGAATGCTGGAGTTGACCCCAGCAGACCAAGAAGCAGTGTGGGTGAAAAGGATGACCATTAATATATTTTTTTCCGAAAGTACTCATATTAAACCACAATGAGTGTAATGTACTCTCAACTATACTGTTGTTAGACACTTGAACTTATCTATCACAAATGGCACAATCCCTATTCACCATGCAGACCAGTCATTACAGGAGATGGGATAGGGTAACAAGAGTAGGTCATCTCCGGGATCAGAGAAGAGAAGGAAAAATATATATATTTTTTTTAGATAATGAAATCCTGTATCCCCTCCCCTTGTAAATATCACTTTTGAAATATAAGAACACAAAGAAAAACTGTTTAGCATTGTTATGAAAATGAGAAATATATAAAATATTAAACAATTCTGAAATTTAATATAATTGTCTTTACTCTTATAAGTGGAAATATAGTATGATAAATATGTTGCCTGAAATATAGGGAAATGTGCAGAGTTGAGAATTTGTCTGTCACTTGGCATAAGTAATCAGTCTATCTTTACTTCTTAATGTCAGTTTTCCACACCTTAAGTTCAGCTTTTAGCTCCCACCACATGTATTAAGCTTCTTTTGACCACAGACATTTATTCACTCTTTGGATAGTCCAATCAACTCAAAAGGTTTAATATTGACCATTTTGGCAAAACCAAGTTTAAATTAACTAAGAACTTTATAAAAGGAAAGTTCTATGGGATAGGATAGTGAAATATCAATTTTTCTTCAGACATCATTTGGGTGTGAAACAAAATGTGGGCTTTTTGTTTCTCCCTAAATACAAAGAACTGGAACTAATATATATGCGCGCGCGTGCGTGCGTGTGTGTGTGGTATGGGAAAACTAGCATAGTTTTGAATTTGTTTTTGATGAAGTATTATCAATTTTAACCAGTATTATCCTTCATTTCAATTTTATTTTATTTTTTAAAAATTAAAACTTACTCTGGTCATTATTTCCTCGCTCTCTATACCATTTAAGCAAAGAAAGTAATGGCATGCCATTAACACTGATGTAAAAACAACAAATATAGTTCAGCAAGTAGAAATATAATTACTTTCTTATAAAAGATTACATTTATCTTGTCAAAGTTTAAGCTCTCCTTTCCGCAAAGATATTGGTGGAATGTGTGTTAGCCAAGGAGAAATTGCAAAAAGGTAAATGAAAACTGATTATCAATTTGATATCATGATTTAATTTTATCTTGGACACTTGGCTCAAAGTGGAACAATTAATGCATTATCAGTGTATAAAAATGTCCAAACTTCATTCCAGAGTTAAAACAAAAAATAAAATTCAACTTACAACAGTAAGTACCACCCACATACCAAGAAAAACAAAAGTGAGTAGAGTACATGATTTTTTTCTTTAAATGATTAAATTCCTGTTCAGCAAGTTTTCATCATAGAAAACATGTTTCCTAAGTGTTTCAGGAGAAAATTAAATTTTGCACTGCATCTGAAGAATGCCACAACATATACAGACAAATTAGCTCAAATGTTAGTGATAATGATATACAAAGTTTTAGTTTAATGAGTCAGGCACTGCACCCATTCAAAAGTCTACTTACAGGTTCAAGCAGTAATTAGTATTAGGAAATTCTAATGAAAAATGGTGTACTAAAAATGTTACTACTTCTATCCTATAAAAGTTCATATAAAAATACTTGAAAAATTGTATTTTATTGTAAATTTTATACACATCATAAACAAATGATATATATTTCATATACTTTAAAAAATTGTCATTTTGTAAAAAATCATATAGTGGGTAAACTGTTCACAAATGGTCCGGGAGACATGGGTTCAATCCCAGGTTGCGTCATACTAAAGACTTTATAAATGGTACTTGATACCTCCTTGCTTAACACTCAGCAATATAAGGTACGTAACAAGGGTAAAGTGGAGCAATCCAGGGAAAGGAGTAGTACCCTCCTCCTACATTTCGGTGTAGTAGCTATTGAAAAGGGAGCCTTCTGGTCACCCTCGACTCCAGTTGCCAATTTTACTTACAATCAACTATCAAACACAACATAATTCCACACACAATAAGGCCATACAATATCAAGCATCTATTATGGAACAACAGTAGTATTTGAAATGCAAAAGTAAAATGAATCAGTGTATTTGAAATTTTTTGGAAACTTTTTACATAAAAAGATACACAAATCAACTTTTGCTAATTGAGAAACAAAAATAAATTTTAAAAGAAAAAAAAAAGTGAATTAAAAAATTAGACAATGCATAAAAAAATCCTATAACTAGTGCACTGTTTAACACTTCAACAAGGGAAATAACTGGTTAGATTTATCCCAAGAAACTCAGCAGACACTCAAGTGTATCAAGACCAGAGTTTATATACCCTAACACACCATACTTAAACTCTAGTAGGATTTCTGCTAGACCTCCCCAAAACTTATCACATTATATTTACAGAGTTGACCAGCTAGTATATAGGTCAATGTACTTGTGTTTCCTTAAGATAGGCTTTCTCTTGAAGTGTATGGGTTAGGGTCTGTTAAGGAGGAAGGAAGGAGAAGTGAAGTACCTCTTCATATCTTTATAAATTTCAAACAATAGTGCTCTATTTTTACAACTAGCACCTACTACTATTATCAGCACTAGTAGTGATGGTGGTAGTAGTAGAAGCAGAGCAATGTTTTAAAATTAAATCTAAAAACTAAATCCGGATTGGAGAGTATAAGATTTGAAAAAAGAAACTCAGTTGTAGAGCCAAGCAATAATAAAGAGTCAAGAGTTTGGCTGGTGACTTCAAAGTGTAAAGTTGAATTCACATAACTGGGGAGGTAATGCTGAATTTGAGAGCTTAAACATTTGGCCTTTAGTATCCAAGTTTTAAATTCAGAGAAATTGCAATACTCTAGAGATTTATATATCAGTTTGATAATGGACAAGTTATGAACATTGATAGTACTTCAAATAACATCTTGTGATTTATATGTAAAGAGCAAGATATATATATATATATATACATACACACACACGAAAAGATAGTCACCAGTGACGTACTTGGAATTCTATTGTTATGTGTTATCAGTGACTGTCCTTAAACACAGCTATTCTTAACTGAATAATCAACTCACACCAATAGACTTAAATACCTTTGAGATGTCAACAATAAACACTTATCAAGCAACAGTGACTTCATAACAATTGACCTGGGTGGGAGCTGCCTGTTATTCAAATCGGAGCAATGTTGAAATAAAAAAAGAAAAATTATAAAATTCTTATTTTGCGAAGTAGGATTAAAGGGAAGGGGAATCTTTATCTACAGTGTATTTTGGAGGGATTTAATTTCTATTACTCATTTTAGACTTTAAAAAATATTCCTGTATAAAAATGCATGTTCATTATATATATATATATATATAAGTAAAGTTGGTGACCTTAGTCAAAGGGGACCTGAAGGATCCCTTTTCAATAGCTACTACACTAAGGTGTAGGGGAGAGCACCACACCATTTCCTGGATTGCTCCACTTTACCCTTTTTTTGAGTCTTTGGCATAACTTGACCTGGGATTGAACCCCAGTCTCTTGGACCATTGGCAAACACTACTCATTACAACAGAAAATTGCAGTATATTGAAGGGTGATGTAGATATTTGCCAGTAACTATGTTGAATGGGTCTGAGTACTGCTGTTACACCCCTTTATTTTGGAATCTGTGCTTATATATATATATATATATATATATATATATATATGATCATTTACCATAATCCAGTTATATCATCAGTAGATTTAATCTTGAATAAATTGAAACATTGCATATATAGAGTGTGTGTGTGTGTGTGTGTGTGTGTTGTGTGCATACAACTTTGTAATAAAATAGTCTGATGTACTAAGATTAGTAAGCAAGCATCCTGTTAGCTTAACAAAAAAGAGTGGTTATAAGAAAAATATTTAGCAACTTAATTCAAATGATATTTAATGAGAAAATGGATTTTTTTAAAGGAAAACTTTAAAAGTTGGAATTAACTATTGGATAGTATATAGTAGTACAAAACTAGGATACCAGGACATTTCCTGACTCGCTACTTTTTTGATGGTATAAATTTCCTTTGATAGATATCAATTTGTTGTTTAATGACGTGTTAAAAAAAAAAGAAAAAGAAAAACTGTCTTAATTTTTTTAAATGAGATATTAACAAGAAATGTTTTCTTGGTAAATTAGGAAATTTTAATTCAGCTTTGAAAACAATTTCAAATTATGCTAAACTACAGATTGGTTAAGACTCATTTTTATCACATCAAAATTTTCTTGTATTATGCAAGCAAATGCAACAATATTGAATAAAATGTAATATTTGCCTAAAACCTTTGATTCATTCAACTACAATTTTATAATTGAGCTGACTTTTATAAGTCAACACCCCAACTACAGATATTTTTGACCCAGTATTCTGGAGAGCAGAAACTAAGATTCTCTCAAAGTTGCTTGTTAGGTTTCTTTCTTTTACAGCAAATCAAGCCTTGTTGGGTTATTCAATGCTCAAAAAGACTTTTTTTGCAAGTAGTTAGATAGTTTCAAGTAACTCACTATTTAATAAATTGCAAACTATATCTTCAGTTAACTATTTCTACCAACTTCTAATTGGGTACAGTGATAGTTAAGTAGCAATGAGCCAGTTTAAAACTTAAGTGGGTGACTATTTAGTAAGAGAAATCTCTATACCAGATTAAACAATGCTAAGTAAATAAGAATTCTCATATTTTAGAAGAATAAAAGAGTAAAATCAGATGAGTCAAGTAAAAATTATTCATTAAATTATAACTGAAAATATATCTTATGGACCTCTGTAATTAAAAAATGCTTAATAAATTCTATGCTTACAGGATATCACAGGTTATATAAAAAGTTTTTCTACAAAAATTCAGCAATATATCCCTCATTAAAAAGTGGGTGGGGCAGAAGAAACTATAGCATTTTATAGGGCTGTAAGTAATAATATATATTCAGACTTTTACAGAACTTCTTTGGAACAGAAAAGTAAATTTGTTTTGACTAAAAAAGAGAAAAGAAATGTCAGAGAAAAGACAAAAATCAAAGCAAACTTCTTGTTTTGTCAAAAAAATTTAATTTTAAATCCTAAAATCAAACCTGTGAAAAAAAAAAAAAATTCAGTGATTGGCTATAAGAGGCTGATGAAGTATTTTCATATTGGAAGATTTATAGCTTTAATTAAAAAAAAAAAAAAAAAAAAAAATCTATTTTTCACTTTCCATTATGGTAATGCTCAAAATAAAAATAATGAAAAAAATCCTTCCTATATCAGAAATATATAACAGATTAATAACTGATTTTAAAATTGCCAAAATCAAAATATTTTCCCAAGCAATTATATGGTTTCAAGTATTCCTATCTAATACAAATATTTTCTGAAATTAACTATTTGACATAGAGGGGACCCTAGCAGGTACTTATCACTTCAGGACAGTGGTTCTGCGAGTAATGGAAACCTCCAGACCTCCAGAACTGGAGCCTCATCAGCAGATACTATTTAGTATCCTACTCAGTATACAGTTTTTTGTAGAGGTCTTACCTGTTAGCAGGGGATGCTGTTGGCATATTCTAAGCCTCACTGATAAGTTGGGATTAACAATTGTACTTAACACACTTGGAAAATAAGTGTATTTTGGTCAAGTTTAATTTATGGGTCCTTGATAGCCGCAGAAACACCTTTTAAGAGCAATTTCATATACTTAATGTTTACAGTAATTACAATAAGTGCTATATACTTAGTTTTATATATAAACGAGAACAAAATTTTTACAAGGATGTACTTAATTATTTCCTGAAAACAAATGTATACAGTTCTATTATTATTCAGACTCATTCCCATCAATAATTTTGTTTACCATAACTTAGAGAGAAAGAGTTATTTATTAAGTTTAGTTTAGATTTAGAACAAGGCCACAACTTAATAATGAATAAACTCATTACTGTGTAGTACTTGATATAGGAGACATTATACCAAAATGGGTTTATACACAAATGGTAATAGAGCCTGTGTTGTTTGTGTAAGTATGTATGTACATATATCTCGCTCCTATCTCTATACCCATTTCTCTAAATTCAGTCCACTACAGGACTCAGGTCTTCCCCACAGCCTAAAGATATGAGTAATGAACCCTGTCATGTTATGTTAACAGAGCTTTAAATTCAAATTTGTCCTTCTAGACCAGTTGTCCTACTAAGGGCAGAGAGGGTCCAGTTTAAGGGAAGAGGTAATCGTGATCTGTATATGCACAGAGGTGGTTGTAGAGGGAGATATACACTCAGAAAACCAACAATAATTGGGAGACATTTTAAATAGAGACATGGCCATCTTCTGATACAGCAATCATCCTCACATGGCTCACTGGATATAAACTTAAATGCTGAACACATTAAGTTAAAAAAAAATATGGTTTGTTGTATTTACATGTCAACCCTTGTTGCTTTATTAAACACACACTCTTTTAAGCAAGCAACTAATAATAATCCCTTGTAAACAATTATAAGAAACTCTTAGAACAAATAATTTGCACACACTTATATGCTAACAAGTATTACTAGCAAATACTAATGTTCAAATAAATTTGATTTATAGACAGAATATTAATAGATATTACCGAGTCAGAGTGGAATTAGTAATGACAAAAGGTAACTCTACACCCCCAGAGCTCCAGAAATTATGAAGATAGACTGTATAAAGAATTGAACTGTACTTTAATCTTGAGATTTTGAAACTACTGCCTTAAAAAAAAAAAAAGAAAAAAATACTTTTTCTAATTATGAAAATACAGTACTGCTAAAATCTATAACATTTGTATACTGAAAAACAGCTTTACCAAACGAGACACTAAATCACTCCTTAAATGTGAACAGTTCTCAAGTCATACAAGGCTAAGTTATATATATAACAAGTATTTCTTGCATCAGTGATATTTTTTGTTTTTAAACATACAGCTTAAAAACAAAGAAAATATAAT
>CAUZXS010003645.1:0-10000 GCA_963585895.1 Sepioteuthis lessoniana
CAATCTAAAATTTAAACTTTTAGTTAATAACTTAGTCCAAATTTAATTGATATATATTTCTTGGAATGAAAGAAAAACATTACTAACCTTTTAATGACTTTAAAAAAAAGATTACTCTTTACAAGAAATAACAAGGATATCAGATTCTGAAGTTTTGGCAATTTTAATTGTTCTTTCACGGAAGGTTGCATTTCATGATTTAGAACTTGCAAATTCTTCACCAACGAGCCTAATGACAGGGGACCAGAACATCGATTTGTGGGTCACCACAGTCTGTAGCAATCTGAAACACTGAAACAAATAACTGGCTTTAAATATATTAAAAGAATAATGTATTTCTTCCTCGTCTGCTAGGAAGTAGGAACATTTTCTTAAGCTTTAATCTAAACTATTTTATTTGACAATTGTATATATGAACAGTATTGGTTTAAATACCGGCTCACTGGTCAAGTGGTTAGAGTGTTCGTCCATGACCCGGGAGACTTGGGTTCAATCCCAGGTCGAGTCATACCAAAGACTTTAAAAATGGTACTTGATATCTTCTTGTTTAACACTCAGCAATATAAGGTACTATCAAGGGTAGTGGAGAAATCCAGGGAAAGGAGTTGCTCCCTCTCCTACACTTCGGTGTAGTAGCTATTGAAAAGGGAGCCTTCTGGTCGCCCTCGACTATGATCACCAACTTTACTTTTATTGGTTTAAATAGATTACCCTCGAACAAATTTAGTTTCCGTTATGACAGCCATCCATGATTATGTTGATATTTCCATTTTAGAAGGAGTGTGGGATTCTGATTAACATTTGATAGTTATCTCCGTTATATCAAGAATTCGGATTAATAAAAAAAAATAATGACGTTCAGTCTGAATGAGGATCCCGTAGACAAATAATTTAGATGCAGATTGGACAATAAATAGCTTTGTTCTCTTGGTTAAGACAGTTTAAATGTAATAATATCACAGTAACATGCTATTTGGAGGGGGTTATAGGCATACACGCGCGTATCTTTGCACTCTCACACTCATACAACCTTACTGTAACCATGTCAGCTTGCTGGGTCAAGGCAAATCAACCCGCACTCCGTCAAGAACTCCTGTAAGCAGGACACAATTAAATCTACAGATCTACTAAACACACACACACACATGTGCATACACACCCGGGTTTTCATATTTGGCGCTAAAATGGTTGTAATAGTTAATGAATAGGTTGTTATAGTTAAAATGGTTGTAATAGGTAATGAATAGGTTGTTATAGTTAAAATGGTTGTAATAGGAAATGAATAGGTTGTTATTGTTAAAATGGTTGTAATAGTTCATGAATAGGTTGTTAGAGCTGAAATGGTTGTAATAGTTAATGAATAGGTTGTTATAGTTAAAATGGTTGTAATAGTTAATGAATAGGTTGTTATAGTTAAAATGGTTGTCAATAGGTAATGAATAGGTTGTTATAGTTAAAATGGTTGTAATAGGTAATGAATAGGTTGTTATAGTTAAAATGGTTGTAATAGATAATGAATAGGTTGTTATAGTTAAAATGGTTGTAATAGGTAATGAATAGGTTGTTATAGTTAAAATGGTTGTAATAGGTAATGAATAGGTTGTTATTGTTAAAATGGTTGTAATAGTTCATGAATAGGTTGTTAGAGCTGAAATGTTCTGTCATAGTTAATGAAAAGGTTGTATCAGTTAAGACTGGTTGTAATAGCGTAATGAATAGGAACCCATGAAGTACCATCGTACATCAGCTTAATGAAAGGTCTAGTAACCCATGGTGTAATCGGTACTGCATCGTTGTTATAGTTAACCTGGTTGTAATAGGTAATGAATAGGTTGTTATTGTATAAAATGTTGTCATAGTTCACTAACCATCCACGTAATAACCCTCATCCCATTAATAGTTCAATGAATAGGTCTGTTAAGTCTAACCAGTTGTAATAGTTAATGAATAGTGTTATAGTTAAACTGGTTGTAATAGGTAAGAATAGGTTGTATAGTTAAAAAGGTTGTAATAGGTAATGAATAGGTTAGTTATAGTTAAAATGGTTGTCATAGGTAAAATCTTTACCAGCGTTTAATGCTCAAATGCAGAGCCAATCCTCTTTCAGCTATACCTAAAACCACACATGCAACATGACTCATACCATGATATGAAAAAATCTATCAGCACTAGAATATATATAATATGTGAAAATATATAAGACATGTAAAAATATATCAAATCTAATATAAAACACGAGATAAAAATTTCGCCATACGATTGTCAGTTGAGCTGGTATTATATATATATATATATATATATGATGAAAATAATTCCTACTGGCCATGATAATTCCTACATTTCCAGATATCAGTTTGTAGAATTTGCAAATTGGACAATCTGTTTTTTTTTTCACATCGACAGAATTATAGATTAGATATAAATATTAATACACAATATTAATGCACAAGGCCGAATGAATGGGACATTCAATGAGACTCAAATTCACTCGTGAAAGTTTACTGGTCTAGCTTACACCACCCGAGGTACCAGACTTTAGTAATGTAGAAATCGTTTATAAATACAATGGATAAACTATTACAAAGATATAAGTAACAAAGAAAATAAAATTTGAATGGATCTATAAGTCGTGTTCTTTTTTTTATATAAGAGTTACAAAACTTGGCTAGGTAGTGTTTTCAATCCTTATTTAGTTCTCCATACTTTTGGACTTATGCTAAACGAAGCTAATCTTTGTAAGTAACAATTATCTATTTCATATTTTTACATATAGAAATTGTTAATGGGCATGAGGAAATCTTAAATATCACTCAAGTGGTTCCAGTCCCTTTTTAGGGGCACATTTTTCATTCCTGTTGTCGCATCTGACTATCTCAAGAAACTCTATGGATCTGCGCCTGGTCGCCGGCTGGACTTAGATTAGGTAATATATAAGACCAGCACTTTCCCGTGCTGCATGTTTCCTTTCTTCATGACAGTGATGCTATCCAAGAGAATTGCAAGTTGCGATACAAATTGGTATCAGTATCTTCGTAGGAGTTACAAGAAATAGGTTGAATGCAATGTACTTTCTTGAGAACTCCAGATCCGTGTTTTAATTCTTGTTAACCAGTTGCCCTTTCAAAGCCAATAGACCCAGTCTACTTTACTTTTTTACCAATAGTTGTGTGGTGAAGAAGATATATATATATATATATATATATGTACATGCCTTTAGAATGATACACAAATAGCATCATCCAGGGTTTAAATATGATTGGCTGAGTCCATTTCTTACGACGATATACATTATACCACGATGATATCCATCATACAACAGTGATATCCATTATACCACGATGATATCCATTATACCGCGGTGATATCCATTATACCACGGTGATATCCATTATACTACAATGATATCTATTATACCATGACGATATCCATTATACCACAATGATATCCATTACACCGCCCAAGTCTCAACTGACATCTTCTACCAAGTTTCTTTTGATAAGAATTCTTAGTCATCAAATAAGCAACAAGAAAGTCTTTTTCATCTTTCATAGTGCGATCTTTCTCTGATACTCATAGAATGACTGAGGGTGTCATGAACCGAAAGATATTGTCTGTAAGGCGATAAGTTTAGGTAAAAGCTATAAGCAATCGTCTAGTCCTTTTTGAAGTCTGTATGGAATCTTTTGACCGAATAAATAAATAAATAAATAAATAAAATGGAAGTTTTTTCCTATGTATCAATAATGCCTGATCATTTATCTTGAATATTTGTAACAAGGCATAGGAGTGCAGCCCACCTAAAGCACTGGTGAATTCAAATCAACATGTTCACTGACAAGTAGAAAACAATAGCTATACTTCTCAGATATATCTATGTATTACGTTTTCTGTTAGCTTATTTTTTTAAAGAAACTTTTTTTCTATCAAATAATCAAATTCAAGTTTCATCTCATTGTGCTTACTGTTTATTGTCATTCATCTTAGAAATCGTTCCAGGAGCGGACAGAGCACCTAGAACATGTCAAATTATAACTCTGAGGTTAGGGAAAAATTTAAAATCTTTTGCTTAAATGCACTGAAACTATCTTTTGATTGAAGTCAATATAGAGATATACAAGCCATGTTGTTTGCATTAAAGCTGGAGAAGTCCGCAGTAGCGTAATGGATAAAGTGGTAAACTGTGGTCTCGAAGTTAGCGATTTCGAACTCCAGTCTCGCTATTACGATCACTTTTGGACTTATAAACTTGGAGAAAGGCATGAACCTCCTTATCCTTTCAATTACTTAAAAGTATCATTGTTGTTCTTCTATAAGGTTGGCTTAGGCATTAAATAACTCATGAAGGTTGATATGCCATTAAACAAAGATACCAGAACTGAATCAAAACTAGAGAACATAAACCAAAAACATTTACTCTACAACAATTATCCATAATCACTTGAACACCGATAAGCCGATTAGATGAAATTCTAATCGTAAAGGAGACCAATAAATAATTAGGGATTTTGAGATACAGAAAAATCACCGAATCCAAGCCAGAAAATCAGACCTAGTGTCAATGAATGAGAGAGAGAGAGAGAGAGAGAGATAGATAGATAGATAGATAGATAGATAGATAGAGAGAGAGAGAGAGAGAGAGAGAGAGAGAGAGAAAGAACTTGTCATCAAATAGATTATTGCCGTTCCAGCAGACCACATTGAAATTAGAAGAAAGTGAAAATATATGGATCAAGATCTTGCTAGAGAGCTGAAAAGCTTTAATATTGATAACAACTGTAATTTGTGCGCTTAGAACGGTCCCCAAAGACTTAGGAAAAGACTGGGAGAATTGGAAATCAGAGGAAGAATCAAATCTATACAGACCTCAGCATTGTTGAGATCTGCTCGAATACTTGGAAGATTCCAGGAGATTGAAGAGATTTGCTATCACTTAAACTCCAATAAAAACCCATAAATTAAAGCTGATGTGAAATAATAATAATGATAATAATAAAAATCTTACTTTAGATTATGTCCGAGTTTCTATGGAACTTATTTTCCTGCTTAAACATGAGTATCATTTGTCTAACATGTTTCTTTTCAAGTTTTAAAAATCACTACATTGAATGGGTTTTTGCTATTAAGCATTGATTTGCTTTCTCTTGATATGAATACAGAAAAGGGTCAGGAAGTAAGGTTCTGTTTGTGAAAGAGGAAAAAATATGCCTAAAGATCTCTTATTTAGTGTGTATTTTTTCTCAGTTACAGATTTATTAAATAATCAAATAATATTTAGAGATAAATACAAACATATATATTTGTAAAGTACATACATACATACATACATACATATATGTTCATAAATATTGACATATATAGGAGATCATTTTGTGTAAACATATATATATATATATATATATATATATATATATAAATGACTCATATGCGTACACACATATACGTACGCATAAATGTAAAGATGCGCACACACATATAAAGATGCATACCCACATATGTGTATATGCATTAAAAGAATTGGTAACACAAAAGAAATATTCCTATTTGTTCCATCTCTTTTGTCCATCTGATACACCCCCACCATATATAATATATATATATATATATATATAAATCGGCAAACACAAGCACATACGGACAGACATGTATGTATAAGCACTTATATCTACACACGCAATGATGCATCGATTTCCTTATTTTTATCTGTGTAAACACACACACACACACACACACACACATATATATATATATATATATATATATACACTGAGACATGTCTCCATATGTATATGTGCGTGTGCGTGTTTATATAAGTATATATATATGAGTGTAGGTGTATACGTATATATAAATACTGATATCTACATATTCATAGATGCACACTTACATACATATATATATATATATATATATATATATATATATATATATATATATATATATATATATATATATATGTGTGTGTGTGTGTGTGTGTGATTATTTATCAATATTTATTTGTTTATTTATTTACATGTGCACAATTATATCGCATAATCGAAGTGGTATATATTCACAAACAAGATTATAAAGGTATAATGGGATCATCTATGAGTTTCCATATAAAAAAACATCTCTGACGTATCATCTTTTACCTGTATATTTGAGTATACAAAAGAAGTAAAAGCAACAAAGAAAAAAACTTTCCAATTATATATTCTCAGATAAATAATTACTCTGAAATGTTTATCACAAATAGAGTACTTGCATGTAAAAGCTTTCATTTTGTCAATATTGCAATAGACGAAACGATCGGTATGAGTTCGATTTGTTTTTACAGTAGTAGAATTTTTTTAGGAATATTTTTGGAAAATATCATGTACTCTTCTTTTTTTCCCAGTATGTTCAAGCACATTTTTAATAGCTATACTTATAGGAAATCTATATCAAATCTAAATTAAGTTGTTATTATTATTATTATTATTATTATTATTATTATTATTATTATTATTAACAGTATCAAAACTTTAAAACAAATGAGTATATATTTTCATGTGATTGATAAACTCCAAATGTTAATTTAAAATTTACTCTAAATCGATAAAATACGATAATCACTTTTGATAATCTTTTGTAGGAAACCTCAAATTCGTTGAATAAAGTTATTCTATAAAAGGACTGAGATTGTATGTATGTATGTATGTATGTGTGTGTGTGTGTGTGTGTGTGTGTGTGTGTGTGTGTGTGTGTGTGTGTGTGTGTGTGTGTGTGTATTTTCGTAATATTCTACTCCATTCTCTATATCTACGTTCTTTTTTATTTTATTGGGATCATTCTGATTATACGGGATTGTATGTATGTATTTAATTTTATGTATGTATGTATGTATGTATGTATGTGTGTGTGAAATAGCCACCCTCTCTTCACGTGTTGGATGCTACACGAGGTCAATCTTTTAAGCGGAGTTTAACTGGTTTGAGTTCAGAGTTTTCGTTTTCCGAGACCAATGGCCATGTTAAGGCTAAAGAGCACAGTTTGTCCAACTATTTTACCAATGGCTTGAGTGAGAACACTTCAATTCATACATATCCTAAATGTTTTAGCATTATATCAAATGAAAATAACCTAATCCAGGATTTGGACATATTTATGTATAAATGTATGTATGCGATTTTGTTAATAAAACTATGTCACGCAATTGTCACTCACGGGTTCGAGGTGGCACCTATGTATGTATGTATGTATGTATGTATGTATGTATGTATGTATGTATGTATCTATCTATCTATCTATCTATCTATCTATCTATCTATCTATCTCAGTCTATTTCTACCTAAGTCTATTCCTATCTATCTATCTATCTATCTATCTATCTATCTAAATACATTCAGTATGTATGCATGTATCTATCTATCAAATTGGTATAAAAGTTGCCTTAACTCCAGGTACGAGTAGTATCACCATCACCATCCTACAGCTTTTTCAGCCCTCGAGCAAGATCCAGACATTTGTTTATCTATTTGCTTCCTTTCATTATCACTCTGTTATCTGCTGAAACGGAAAAATCAACTTGACAAGTTTTACTCTTCTTGTTGGTGAACACGAGGTCTGGTGGTATTATTATTATTATTATTATTATTATTATTATTATTATTATATTATTTACTCCTTGAGAGTTTTTCACATCAGTTTTAGCTGATGGCTTTTCATTGGTGTAAGGATGACAGCAAGTCTCCTCAAGTTTCCGGGACTCTTCTCGGTATTCTGGTCGTTCTCAATAATGCACTAGTTTGGATGGTCTCCACTCGTCCTACAACCTTCAAGTCCTCCAGTCCCTTTTGTAATCCTTTAGTTAGCACCAATCACAATTGGTATAACTGTCACCAACATGTTCCATATTTTTTTCCATTCTCTAGCAAGGTCGAGGTACTCATCCTTCTTTTCACATTCTTTCAGTTTTATTTTGTGGTCAGCCGGGACAGCAAAGTCGACAATTTTGGAAGTTCTCTTTTTTTTTTGTCGTTGATTATTATAAGGTCTGTCTTGTGGCCGAGATTATGTGACCCGTCTGTATGTTAAAGTCCCATAGGAGTTTATGTATGTCATTTTCTCAGACAGATGCTGGGTTGTGCATATACCATTTGTTTATATGGTCAAATTTAAATTTCTTGCACGTCTCTCTGTGGATCCCCTTGTATTATTATTATTATTATTATTATTATTATTATTATTATTAAGCTGATGGTTTTCAGTGGAGTTCAAGTGACAGCACGTCTCTTCAAGTTTTCAGGACTCTTCTGAGTATTATGGCCGATCTTAGTAATGCTGTAGTTTAAATGGCTTCAGCACCTCCTCCGATTTCCACCTCTTCTATTATTATTATTATTATTATTACTACTCCTAGTGAGTTTTTCACATTGACGTTAGCTACTGGTATTTCCCTGGAGTTTGAATGAAAGCAAGTCTCTTCATATCTTCAGGACTCTTTTTAGTATTCTGACCGATCTTAACAATGCTATAGACTGAATTGTCTCGATTCTTCGTCTGGTCTCCACTTCATCCAATCTCTTTTCCAAGTTTTTTAAAATTGTTGCAGTTTAGCGTAAATCATTTGAACCAGAAGCTATGGATTCTACCATGACTTGGTTCTTCCAATTTGTAATTTCTTAGGAGTTAAACTTATATTATTATTATTATTATTATTATTATTATTATTATTATTATTATTATTCATGCATATTTCGTTGATACTGCCAATGACATTTGCTTGGAAAATATTCCATTAAAACATTCATGAGAAAGTTAAAAATAATGTCCGTGTAAAACGTTTTGTTATTGCTATTTTGTACAAATTCAAACTGAACTCTACTGTATTCTTTTCATCTTCGGATAAAGCACATCTCTTGTTTCTAGAATTATTTGAAGGATGTTCCTGACTGTTATGGGTATCGTATTTCTCCCTGGGGCTTGCTACCCTCATGTCATGTTAACAATTTTCACACATTATCTGTGCTCAGCTTTCGAAAGCTGCAAGTCCCGCATATGGTATGACCAATGTGTTAGCCTGGGACTTTGTGGAATGGTTAATAATGTAAGGAAATCAGCATATTAGGTTGTGCTAAAAATCGAAATGATTCCTCCATTTGTTCCATTGATGAAAAACTCGGACCAACTCGGTGTGCTGTTCAATTAAATATTTTGCCATGTTACAAATAAAAGCACTTGCCGTTCCGGCTGACCACAACGTAAAGCTGTAGGAAAGTGAAAAGAGAGATGAATACCTAGACCTTGCCAGAGAACTGAAAAAACTATGGAACATGAAAGTGACGGTGATACCAATTGTAATTAATGCGCTCAGCACTGTCATCAAAGGATTGATTCAGGGACTGGAGGACTTGGAAATAAGAGGACGAGTGGAGACCATCAGCATTAAGATCGGCCAGAATACTGAGAAAAGTCCTGGAAACTTGAAGAGATTTACTGTCACTTAGACTTCAGTGGAAGACCATCAGCTAACGAGGATGTAGAAAACTTTCAAATAAGTAAAATAATGATAAAAACAATTAAACAAAAAAGAAAATCTGCCAAATAGTGGACTTTGCTGTCCTGACAGATCAAAAAGTGAAAGCCTGAGACGGTGAAATGGGAGGCAAGTACTTGGACCTTTCGAGAGAACTAAAAAGGCTGTGGAACATGAGGGGAACGGTGATACCAATTG
Organism: Sepioteuthis lessoniana; assembly: GCA_963585895.1. Classification (NCBI taxonomy): domain Eukaryota; kingdom Metazoa; phylum Mollusca; class Cephalopoda; order Myopsida; family Loliginidae; genus Sepioteuthis; species Sepioteuthis lessoniana. Next base: position 9,695 of record CAUZXS010003645.1, read on the forward strand.
TAACTTGCTCACTTGGAACGATTCCGAAAGGCTTGGTTGTGGACTGAAAGAATTGGAAATCGGAGTAGGTGCTGAGACCATCCAATCTACAGCATTATTGAGGTCGGTCAGAATACTGAAAAGTGTCCTGGAGACTAGCAGAGATTTACTGTCACTCGGACTCCTGTGATAAACCATCACCTAATGCTGGTGTGAAAATCTAGGCAGGAATAATAATAATAATAATAATAATAAGTGTTGAGTATATGAAGATAGAGATGAAACAATTAATTACATGATATGCAAATGCAACAAAGTAGTACAGAA
>CAUZXS010003645.1:12500-20000 GCA_963585895.1 Sepioteuthis lessoniana
GTGTGTATAGATCACAGATCATTTTTTCGCTTCCCTCAAGTTGAACAATTAAAGATCGACAAGTTTTCGTGAAATTCTGTTTAGAATAGGGAAAAACATTTTAGAGACTTTTAAAAATGTTGCAACTTCGTTTCCTCAGTCATTTTCATTAACGGTTTTAACGGGATTTAAGGTATTCACACGTATATGTGGCTTTATCTTTTGATTTGGAATACTCTGATGAAAATATATATATATATATATATATATATATATATATATATATGCGTGTGTGTATGTGTGTGTGTGCGTGTGTAAACTGGTTCTGGATACTCACCACTGGTATATATATAAAATTAGTGACTATCACTACACTAAGTTCATGCATCCATAAAATATGCTCTGTCTCTCTCTCTCTCTCTCTCTCTCTCTCTCACACACACACACACACACACACACCCACACACACATTAAAACGCAAACAAACACACGTACTTATATGTTTACCCAAACCTTCCAATATAAGTAGAGTATGACTTAAGGTCAGTAGTTAAGCGGAGTACAGCTGGTTTAAATTATGAGTTTTCCTTCTCCCAGAATTGATGCCTAATCAAGGCTAGAGAACCCATTCTGTCCAGATATTTACTCATAGATTGTGAGGGAGAACAGATAGATCCATGACTTTCCCAATCATTTGAATTCGGGTTACCGATTTCTTTTCCTTGGACGATAGTCGTTACACCTGGTGTGCCTCCGCAAACACACATGAGTTTATGCCCAGGTATATTTATGCGTGAGCATGTGTGTGAGTGTGTGTTTTAATGGAATATTCTCCTAAATAGAAAATATCAAGTTCAATTTTGTACGATATTGAAAAAAATATCCGATTTGGAAAACTAGCCACTGAGAATAAAAATAAATGAAAAAATAAATAGATAAATAAATAAATAAATAAAACAAAACAAGAAAAAAAAAAACAACTACAATTACTTGAAATGAATAAAAGTATTCATTTCACATAATATAAATAGTTCCTATATTAATCGTCTTTCGAAGAATTTTTTTTTTTTTTTTTGCTAAGATGGAGATTCAGAATGCGGTGACCATGATAAAGGATATTAGTAGATTGTAGAGTGTTATCACATTTGTAACAAGTGAGAGATGCTTCTCCTGGGTAACTGAAAGCTTCAAAAGCAATGTTTTATCAAGTTAAAGGCAACGATTTATGACATATTTTATTTTGCTTGTAATGTGATTCCTTAAAAAACAAACAAATTAAGGTTTTTGTTTAATGAAGTGTAAATTTTTATCTTGTTATTAATGCAAAATCTTTTAAAAATACAACTCGAAGCAAAACGATAGGTTGGTGACTCTTCGAGAATGGATGCTATTGCCAATAAAAGACTTGCTCCAAGAAATCTATGAAAACGGCAAACTAAACAACTAAGACCTATTATAATTGAATAAAAATTTTCCTCAGGCTGTTATAAATTTAAGCAAAATGTTGCGGAAAATATGTTGTAATTAAAAAGATGTTTCAATAAATAAGATACAGTTTGTGTAAAATTCGATTTTTACTTCACAAGAAAAGAAAACGGCTTATAAATCAATACAAAATTTAAAAAAGAAAACGCTTTAGAATATATAAAAAGAAGCAGTGTGTATGAAAATGCTTAAATAAGGAGCGGTGTGTATAAAAATACGATATCAGTTCCATTGAAAATAAAAACGACTTCTAAATAAATTCGAAATACAAAGCAAATAAGACGTTTATTTTTGTAAAATAAGAATAAATCATAAGAAGTAAAAGAAAAAACAAAAAATTAAAGAAAGTGTTCTAAGAAATATATTGGTCTTTCAGCGCTTGTCTTTTTTTTTTTTTTTTCTTTCTTTCTTTTTTTTACTCTTCATGATTCCTCGGAAATTAAAAGGAGAACGCAGCGTTCAGAAAGAAAGTATACATAAACACTCCCTACTCAAAAAAAAAAAAAAAAAAGAATAAAAAGCAAAAAACGGTGACATGAAGAAAGTAAGATGGATGTCATATTATTGCTTAAGATCTTAAAACATGGATTGAGAATCTCTTGTCAGTAAGATCAAGCACGATATTTTTTCTTTTTCCTTTTTTTTTTTTTTTTTGTTCTTTTTATTTTCAGCTAAGAAAGGTAATGCAAGCTTCGCTAGTGTAGAAAGAAGACAAAAGATCCTTGGAGAAATTAAGGTGTACCACTGGGGACTGTTATGGCTGGTGAACAAGATGAATTTTCCTGAATGTCTCGTTAGTTATCTGAAATTTTATCGATACCGAAAACTAGAGATTCAAGCAGAACAATACCTGGGGGGTCAGCTATTTTGTAGGCGGCTTATCGTCTACAGATTTACATGTTGTCGTTGTTCGTGGAGCTGTGAAAGTATGCGACTTCTGCCACAGAGTTCGCTCCCAGGAAGGTCCATCATCAAAACGTGTGGGATCATTATCAATTGTTTCATCAAACATCTTTTTCCCACATTTTTTACACGCTTTTTTTAATATACATAGTTTCTCGCTATGTCTGCGTGTGTGTCTGAGCATATGTGTTTGTTTATACAATTAAAAAAATATTATTTGTGATTATTGCTGTCATTGTTATCTTGTAGGTTTCTTGTTTGGGGGCACCAATTTTTTTAATGCGTAACCACGCACTTAAAAAGTGTTAATCGCTGTTTCTTTTCTTTTTTCAACATATTTTTCTCTGACTGAATTTTTGCTTTTTTAAGAAATCATTGTTGTTATTTTTTAACAGCTTAGTTGCAAAATACGTAAGCATGCACGCATGCATGTGTGCATTTCTGAATGAATCACCACTCCCCCATAGAGAAATGGCTAAGCTCGTTTCAGAAAGCATTCACGAATATAAAAATTTCAATTCTCAAAGAGTACCCCAATATCGAGACCAAGGGTGGGAAACCTGAGACCCTAAGGCTGCATGAGGTCATCAAGTGCAAACTTCCACGGTTTTGTCGAAAGGCCAATAAAAATTGTCGACATTCACTTTACAGCCAAATATCTCAATAGTTTCTTATGCAAAACAATCTTAAAACAAAAAGGTCATAACAAGATGAGTAAAGTTTTTCATTTCTCTTAAAAAAGTAAGTTACCTGAACGTAGTCGAGAGTGACGCGAAGGCTCCATTTTCCATAGCTACTACACCAAGGCACTACTCCTGTCCCTGAATTGCTACACTTATCCTTAATCCCTACCTTGAAATGCTGAATGCTAAACAAAGAGGCATCAAGTACCATTTTTTTAGTCTTTGGTATGACTCGACCTAGGATTGAACCTCAGTCTCCCGGGACTGGGTATGTATTCATCCAATCCCAATGCCATGGGTAGGATACGACAATGGGTCAAGTTTTAAGCGGGTATTATTGCTTTAAATTAATTTTTTGCCCAGTTGCCTTACCAAGCCTATCCTACTATTATCCTATAATTAGGGTCGGAAGCAGAGATGAATTCATGCTTTTCTTAAGAGCGTTCGTACTAAGTAAAATGCTAGCAACCTCGTCAAAGATTTGAAATCTGGTTAAATAAATACTTCTTATAACGATAACAGTTACACGCCTCTATAAATTTGGACTACGTTAAACGGTAAAAGTCTAAACTTTAGATCATCTTATAAACACTCTAAAAATGACGGAATGTGCCCCAATAAGAGACAGTAAGTTTCAATGTAGCTTTTTAACATGGAAAAGTTTCTCATTGCTGATCGAGACCAGATGAAACAAAATTTAGTAAGTGCCTCCTTTATTAATCGATTGATTATTTTTACGGAATGTAAATTGGTCTAAGACTATTTTATGCCGAGGGGTTAGAGTTCATTATACGTTTATATCTACATTTTTTGTGTTGTTGTATCTTAAGCATTATCATCTATTTATTTATCTGCAAACGATCCAATCGAATACAAATACTTTTTAAACATGTCTATTAATTTTTAAACAGATCAATAAACTTTCCGGATCTGACTGGATCTGGAAGTAATGACAGTAAAGAAGTACACCACCCTCCTTAGTTTTCCAGAACTATAAGCTCAACATCACAAAAGTGTTTTACTTAGGACCCCCCCCCCCCCGCCTTTTTGTGGTGTCATACCACTCTGTAAGAGATACAGTCGGAGTATTCTAACCTCCGTTGAGAGGTCTAGTGCTCACTCGAGGTTTCTCTTGTGAGATGCAGAGCACTTCACTAGCATCGTGAGTTCGATCATTATTGTCATCTTGTACAAAGACTAAGCTAATGAAAATATTACTTAACTTGTAAAAGAACACGTTTTAACAAGCTAGTCTCTTAAGCCTTTGGTAGTCTAGTAGAGGTCAATTATTGGACGTCCCAATATTATGGTGTACATCAGACTAAGCCAGGGATGGATTGAGAGATCGAGTAATCGGACAGTGCCCTGAGGGCCAAAGAACCAAGAAGTAGCGAAAGTCTCACTTTTTAGATAATCCCAAACGAATCAATGCACTATAGCTTAAATACTTCGAATTCCTACTGTTCTATTAACACAAATGTTAATAGAACAGTAGGAATTCGAAGTATTTAAGCTATAGTGCATTGATTCGATTGGATTATCTAAAAGTGAGACTTTCGCTACTTCTTGGTTCTTTGTTTTAATGGTTTTCCAACTTTCGTAGGTTATTTAATGATAAAACCATCCTTGTACAACAACACGATTTAACTCATAATTGGGGAGGATAAGGAGGTTCAGACTTTGGCAAAAGTATTTGTCCGAAAGTGATAACGCGACTGGGGTTTGAACACGCTTACTTCAAGGTCGCAGTTCAGCCATTACACAACAAGAGCTCGCCTTTGAGACATGGAGCTTTAGAAACAAATGTCTGAATTATCTTTGTTCTGTATTGCCCATGAATAAACACAACCTAATATTTTTTCCAAAAGCTTCTTCTAAGCCCAAGATACTGGGAATCTGTTTATTTCTAGTGGAACATTTTGCAATAAAAATGGATATTATTAAGTATTATTTACAGTATTGCCCATAATTGAAAACACTTCTAAAAATTTTAAAATAAAGTACTAACTTTTTTCTAAAGTAAAAGTACCAAGATTTTACAATTTCAAATAGAGTGTTATACAATCAAAACGGATATTATTAGGTATTATTTATTACGAGAACGAATTGTCAGGGGTTACAGTTTTATATATAGATGACAAGATGGGATAGGTTATGTGGCCAATAATCTTTTTGCTCAGAGGTCTAAATCACGCTCACTTTATATCTGAACTAAGTTGACTTTAGTAAATATCAGTACGTATATATACGTTCGCCTACTTTTCAAGTATAACAAAACCATAGTTACATGTGTTTAGCGTGACGGTTACCGCCTTTAGAAATGTAATCAGCGACCTAAACTCAAATCCTGGATGAGACTTTTTGCGTTTCACTTTGTGCTAATGCCATTGTGAAAGGCATGTAACTATTTATTCCCCCAGTTATTGATAAATAGTAGGGAAAACTAAGTTCTTTATACTTGGTAAGGCAACCAGTCTAGATTAATAACTGTGAATTCAAACCAGCTGCATTCCACTTAAAAATTGACCTTGTGCCACAGCCTTCTCATACACCGGTAGCCAAAATACATTTGCAGAGCTGTTATACATTTTGAATGAAATGTTAGTATTTATAACTATCTCAAAACTTCAAGACGAAACTTAATTTTGAGAGCGCTGCTGCTGTTGGGAACGTTAATCAGCTAGCACATCTCACTGGTCGTTATTTATCAATACAAACCTTGCTAGATGTATCCTTCTATGGTTTTATATCAGATTAAACTAAGCTTGGTAAGTTTCTGTAGACTTATATATCCTTTTTTTTTTTTTTTTTTTTTTTTTGCAATTCGTTACCCAAAAGCGCGTTCCAGAAAACGATTAATTTAATAAAACAGAAAAAAATGAATTAAGTGTCAGTTTTACGGTTCCTCGTTAACATGAAGATTCAAAATTAAAAATATAAAGAAATAGATAGGTAGGTAGGTTGGAAGATATATATATATATATATATATATATATATATATATATATATATAGAGAGAGAGAGAGAGAGAGAGAGAGAGAGAGAGTGTGTGTGTGTGTGTGTGTGTGTGTGTGTGTGTGTGTGTGTGTGTGTGTGTGTGTGTGTGTGTGTGTGTGTGTGTGTGTGTGTGTGTGTTAATTCTCGACAGCGAGTCACATAATAAATATAAAGAAATTGGAATTAAATTGGAAATTATTGAAAGATTAAGTTAAATGAGATAGATAGATAGATAGATAGATAGATAGATAGATAGATTAGAATAAATGTAAAGCAATAGATACGAAGGTTGTTCATCAATTTCTAATCCTCACCCTGAAAGAAGAGAATAACTGAACGTTTTTTTGAACGACATTCGTATATATAGATCGATAGATAGGAATAGACTGAAATAGATAGATAGATAGATAGATAGATAGATAGATAGATAGATAGATAGATAGATTGGAATAGACTGAGATAGATAGATAGATAGATTGGAATAGACTGAGATAGATATGAGTTGACTTATATATATATATATATATATATATATATATATATATATATATAGATAGATAGATAGATAAATAGATAGATAGATTGAAATAAAAAGACAAACGCGCACACGCACACACACACACATATATATATATATATATATATATTAGGATGAAGAAATTTCTGTCGACATCCATTGCATAATTTTAGGAAAGTCTTATAAGTTTACTGAAATCTGTATTCTTTCTGGATTATCTGCAGTCGTTACAAAAATAAATATTGGTAGAAAATATAGAAAATGTGTTTCACATAAACTTAGGTAAGTAAATATTACTCTGAGTTTAAAAGTTTGTCTTATCATCGACGCCGGGGAAAATGCGATTTTTCATATGGGATAGTCAATAACGATGAAAAATGAATTATTTTGAGTATTCAAACGAAGCAATGTCCAGAAAATCATTCTCGATCTCGGCTTAAATAGAATTTTCATTAGAAAATTCTTTTCTATGTTTGGTGAAATATCAAAGAGAGTTCTTTAAAAAGAATTACGGAAACTTTGAAAAAGTTACAACAATAAATGTTTCAGTGAACAATTGGCTCGTCTGGAAGAAGAAGAAGAAGAAGAAGAAGAAGAAGAAGAAGAAGAAGAAGAAGAAGAAGAAGAAGAAGAAGAAGAAGAAGAAGAAGAAACAAAGAGACCGTTATTTTATGAGCAAGTTAATCAATTCATCATTTTGCAGAATTGTAACAGTATCTCGTGCATTGCAAATACGATGTGATAAATCAGATCTTGGTCAAAAAGCTATTTCACAAACAGCGTATTCTAAAAAACTATTATCATTTGACAATCAGTGGCATGCATATTATTCGGAGTAACCTTCATTTTTTTAACTTTATAATTGCCTTATGCATCATTTATAAATAAATATATTTATAAGAATATGTATGTCTACTCATAAAAGCAGATATATGT